>JAATLQ010037875.1:115895-136903 GCA_013421005.1 Heliconius erato x Heliconius himera | reverse complement strand
GATGGTTATATATTGTAATATATATAACTGTATCTTTTACTGAGAATTCTTCTTAGTTACATTTATTGTAACTGTACTGCAACGGAGGTACTACATATCAACGGTCTATAGGATATTATATACAATTTCAATCAAAGACCGTCTTAATTTTTTTTAAGTAGACTTGGTTTTATGTTTTATATTATAGTTTATATATTGTAATACTTAGTGGGAAAAAATGTTTCATTGTATATTTTTTATATAAAAGTACCAATAGTAACGATATAATAAATAAAGGAAAAGCATAAAACTACTATATTAAGAATGACTTTAAAGATTTTTTAAATAGAAATAATATATAACTCTCTTTTTATTATTCTATCTGTATTATTTTACATGTGGCTTTTGTTTCACGCGTACGTGTAACAATATCTGTATTTTAAAAAATAATAATGGAGACCCGGAATTATCTTAGTTAAGTACTTTAGATGTAAATAAATTTAAATTACCATGGCAGGTGACAATTATAAAGTGTTACGTATCAGGAAAAAAAAATATTGTATCTACAATGATTACTGCAACTTAAAATCGATTAATCATACACCATTTTATAATAAAAAATTAAAATGTACCAGATAATTAATCGTCTATACCATGCATGTAAAAAATATTATAATTTAATTGACCATATCGTATTCACATTAGGAGATAGCTTTTTTTCCACTGTATCCCGTATATAATATGGTAGGCAGATGGAACCTAGTGTTAAGATACTTCGATCCCCATTTTCTGCCGAATTTTGCCTAGTAGAAAAGAATTTGTTAACACTATTGTCAGAAATGCTTCATGCTATATTCATTCTGCCATTCTGTTAATGTTTGAGGTTACTCTGGCAAAAGACTGTATTCTCAACCTACTACTGATACTATCAGCACTTACTTAATTTCAACTTAAATGAAATTAAATCATCATCAAATTGAAATAATTTGTTTTAACTCCCGTAACAAAATATATTTATTGATGATCTAGAATCCCAAACAAAGGCATTTAGATAGTATGTATTACGCAGCTTAGCACGTCACTTACTCGCTTACATAATACGTAATTGAGGCACTGTCGTTATCTATAAGCTCACAATCTCGGTTTTTATTACCAGCTCGATTAGGGACGCGCGAGAGTGTGATTACAGCATTTGGACTTTTGTATTTAGATTACTATTGTGGTTTTTATTATCGACTTCATAAAGGAACCTTATTGTGTTTCGAGAGACGACCTCTTTCCCAAATCTAATCAGAATCTCAGTATTTTATTATATTTCGAAAGTGTTCATAACTTCTACGTTTACGGAAGCGTTTTATATGAACAGTTTCGTGGGCACCAAAGTCAATAGTTACGATCCATTAACCGCTCTAATATTAATTTAGACGTAAGGAAATGACGGTTAATGCTTACTGGAAGTCATTAATAATATCATTACTTTAAGTTGTCATAATAATTATTATGAAGCAGATATAAGTTGGATTGTTTTTGTAATAAACGTACTTTTGCCTATAAATAAGACTAAATGCATATTTATATGTGTATGTTAGTTAGCATGTTATGTGCTAATAAATAGAGCTAACAACAATGTAAAACGTTTGAAAGTGTTGGCCGTCAAGTATTTATCTCGAAAAGTAAATTTATTTTTATATATAAACATAATAATATGATGAATCAATCCCGATTCGGGAGAAATAATTATTTTCATTTTCTCGTTTTGGTAAACTAAAAATATATAATGACAAATTTATTATCTCTATTTCTATATCTCATAAATAATGATATTCTTAAAATAAGAGATTTCATTCCGTAATATGAAATTAGATAACCACAATATTATTAATAATATATTTCAAATGTAATATGTATACCATTAACATAATATGCTTATAGCAATCAAATTTGTGGCTTAAATGGCTATGATCGTAATAATTTTGTTGTATTACTATAATCATAATAATATTGAAGATGGGTTTGTCGATAAATAATATCTAGCTACTGCTAACATGACTATATAATAAGCTTAAAATCACGAAAGATTTATGTATCGAACACGATTTATTTAACGATTTATTTAAATTAGAGAAGCGATCAGAGTTAGGTAAGCCGTTATAGGCAGTATTGGTAATAAGTACACATTTATAGATTTACTAATCTATATTTAGTTTGATATTAGTAATATTTTATAGTGCAAATTAATATAAATTAATGTTCTATATTTTAACAAATTATTTTGTGTATAGTTTAACAGATGCGGTTTACTCAAAATTGTTCGTCGTGTATTTAGTGACTGTAAAGAGTAAAATATATTTATAGAGGCCGGTCGTAGTGCAGAGGCAAAGTGTGACTGTAAAATCGACTGGTTGTGGGTTCGATCCCCACTCCAGGAAGTGAAATATTTATTTACATTTATATTTTCATTTCTTCGCTCTGGTGTCGAGGCAAAGCGCAGCGTTGAGTTCCGCCACTCAGCACGCAATGCCTTCAGAATTCGTGGATAAAAGTGGGGAACGGAGTGTCTTAACACTAGGTTCCCTATGCCTACCCTGCTGTGTGCGAGATACTGCGTGAAGCTGTATTGCTAACCTCTTTGACATATCAAAATGCAAGATCAGCGAAAAGCGGTCTATCACTTGGTCTTTCTTTTTGCTCATTTCCGAAGAAATGACGGAACGGAACGTTTTTTTTTTGTTGTCTATGAAGACCGTGCAAAATAAAATATTTTAAATAGAAATTAATACAAACATTCGCTAAAGTGTTAATGGAATCTAATACCGTGTGCTTCCAAAATAAATAATTTCAAACAATTGACATTTGTCAACAAGTGTTTCGTCTGTGAATAAATATAACCATCCCGGTTACATAAATATAAAGAATAATTAATTGTCCCAATTTATTATCGCATTATTGTCAGTTCAAAAGAGCGGGAAATGTAACATATGACGCAACTAACAAGCTATGTAGAGTAAAGTAGACTACTCGTATGCTTATATTTATAGGTTCTTGTTTTTACACGAAAGAAAGTTGTAGATACTTGTATCTAGACGGGAAGGAACCTTTTATTTTTTTTATATAGAAACATGTATATTACGTAGTTGCAAGGTTGTATATATTTATTAATTAATAAAAACTAAAGTTGTTGCAGGTTTATAAACTATTTGAATAGATTTCAGAATAGAAAGAATATTAATTTGAATTATAAAACACAAAATCGTGTTAAATCTGTTGAATAGAGTATAATATATCTAATATATATATAACTATGTGTGTTATATTGAGGCCGTCGTGGCGCAAGGGCGCAAGTATATGACTATAACGCGATGGTTGTCGGCTCGTTTCCCATTTGGGGCAATGAGTTATTATTTATGAATAATTTCGATTCTTCGCTCTGGCACCAAGGCAAAAGCGCGGCATTGAGTTCCACCTCCCACCTCCCATCGAAAATTCGGCAGAATGAAAGTAAAGGAGTGTATACTAGGTTCCCTTTGCCTCCCTGCTATATGCGGGATACAGCGTGAAGCTGAAAAAAAGTATGTTATATGGAAAAAAAATATTTGGTAAAGCGTCGAATCAATAATTTGACTACGTAAAAACGACTTAACACTCAAGGCAGAACACTAACATATTGCCCACGTACCTACTCCATTATGATTTAAAACGTGTTCACAAGATGTCACCATATTTCGCCACAACGTGAACTAGCTCTCACTCGCATTGTATCGGACATTTCCTATTCACACTACACGAGTCGACGCTCGACACTGCATTATTCATCAAACGTAGTCAATTGAGAAATGAAGCTTGACGAACTTTGACGAACATGTGTTATATTTCGTTTTACACATAATGTTGTTTATTTTTTTATAATTGTTGCCTATATTTAAACTTTAGTAAATAAAAATAAATGAATGAGCTTCACGCTGTATCCCGCACACAGCAGGGTAGGCAGAGGGTACCTAGTGTTAAGACACTCCGTTCCCCACTTTCTACCGAATTCTGGAGGCAGTGTGTGTTGAGTGACAGAATTCAACGCCGCGCTTTGCCTCGACACCAGAGCGAAGAAATGGAAATATAAATTTACGTAAATATTTCATCTCCTCGAGTGGGGATCGAACCCACAACCAGTCGATTTACAGTCACACTTTGTGCCGCTGTGCCACGACTGGCCTCTTTGAACTTTAGTACTGGTATAAATTTAATTAAAAAAACAATCGACACATTGTCATTTTAACGGTACGCAGATAGAATAAGATTTTGAGCGGAAGTCAACGCTGCATTTTATCTATCAGGGCGAGAATCATTGCCCCGTAATCTATAATTCATTGCCCCCAGGTTGGAATCGAACCTACAATCTTGTGTATGCAGTCTGACGTTGGCTCATTAAGCCACAATGGTCAAAATAATATAATGATTATATAAATATTTTCTTATGTAGAATTTAAATAATGTAATCTTTGAATATAAAATCATATGAAAGTAACAATTAGAATAATTAACTTTAAAGTTCTGTATTAAAATATTCTGAAATTAAAAATGACAATAATGGCGATTTTATGTAGTAATAGTTTTAGTAAATCCTATCAGTGGAAAACAAGTTAAATAACGCTTTTAGCCGATGACAATCTTTCATTCATAAAGTTGGCAAATATATTACTTCTTATATATTCTGTTTAATGAGACACGGAGCGAAGGAAATTTATGGTCTTATGTAACAAGAACCTCCATGGAATTGAACTCACTCCTCCATGGTATGTTTTACTAATAAAAATAGTATAAAGTAGAAAAATTGGTATGGTATTTATTTATTCAAATTACAGATACACAAGTCAAAGATATTTATGCTTTTTTGCGTTCTAAATAATTCATAAAATTTAATTATAATAACGTTTTTTTTATTATTTGCTATAATAATACTAACATTTAAATAACAAGGAAATGTGACATAAAAAACGTGATCACCTCAGTATCGTGACATACTTGCAGTCAATCAGTAATGGAGTCAACGTTAGAAATAAGTGACTCTCCTATATTGAATTATTCACATACCAGTATTCTATCCAGTTTATCCTTGAAACTGACCGCATATTTGTTTCCGTAACATTGCGGCACAGAAATTATTTACCTGGTTTAAATTACCCTATACTTATGTTTGTTTATTTTATGATAAACAGTGCTTGTTAATATTTTGATACAATTAAATTAGTATAGTATAGCTATGTAGTAGATATACCTATGTATAAAACTCTAATGTAGTATTTATTGAGGACTTTTTAAAAGTTACGTATATATATACATCTCAATTAATATAATACATATCTAAATAAATAGATTAAATAAATAAATAAATCTTCACGCTGTATCCCGCACACAGCAGGGTACGCAAAGGAAACTTAGTGTTAAGACATTCTGTTTCCCTCTTTCCGCAAATTCTGGAGGCATTGCGTGTTGAGTGAAGAACTTAACGCCGCGCTTTACCTCGACACCAGAGCAAAGAAATGAAAATATACATTTAAATAAATATTAAATTTCCTCACTTCGGATCGAACCCACAACCATCGCTATATCGCTTAATAATATTTAATAAATTTCTATAAATCATCAATAGGCGATAAAATAATAATTTAAATATCATATTGAGGCCGCCGTGGTCCAGGGGTACAAACGTGTGCCTCAACTCGCAATGCCTCGAAAATTCAGAGGAAAGGAGGGAACGGAATTGTCTTAATACGAGGTTCCCTGTGTATGCGGGATACAGCATGAAGCTGTAAAAAAAAGGAAAAAGAAGTATTTTGTAGTAAAGCTTAGAGACTGGATTTTACCTGACATATGATTTTGATTATGTTTTATTATTGTGTTGAAATATGTATTAATTATCTGTATCTTAAATTAAGTTTAATATTAAACTAGTTTTAAATGCAAAACAGCTTTAGAATTCTTGTTGGCCGTAATTATTAATATCACTTTGTTAGAGCTTAGCGTAGTTGGATTGTATGTATGTATAATTATTATAAAATTCCTACCTAAGAACCTATAAAAAAATAAACCTACTTATAATTGCATAAAAACATATACTATTATTATTTGCGTTAGATAAAAACATATTCTCATTTTATATAAATTTACATATAAAATATGAATTTAAGTAAAAATGTTATTATCGTGGAAGGTTCATAGGAAGTTAAGTTTTCTCACGTTTTTCATTCAAGTGATATTATGTAAATGCCTATTGTACAAGAGCTTACAGTACTTGATTTGTATAGATATGATTAATATGAGCAAAGAGTATAATATTAAAAATAATTAAAAATGATTATATAAAAGTTATATAATTAAATTTTCAGATATCTTACATTAAAAATAGGAACGTTCTATAGAACGCACCAGCATTTAATAATTGTATTATTAAAAAATAGATAATCAGTCATTCTCATCTAAGATTTGAAAGGAAATTTGGGCAATCTCCTTATTAAATAGCTCTTATAAACAAGTTTATACTAACTAAGATATCCATATGACAGGAGAATATAAATAAAATATTTTTTCTGTTCACTTTCATTTTGTTAAAACATAATTAAACATTGCAATATGCACGACTCTCCTTATTAAAGTACCTACGTGATGACGTTTTACCGGCATACAAACACACCAATTAACATTCTGCAACGAATTTGCACATAAATGGTATTAGCAAGCATGTTGTAGGAAGAGCACAGGTTGTACATCAGTAACTTTTATTATTATTTCTTTGTTTCTACTTCTTGTAGAATAATATAATTATTAAATATGTTTAGCGTAATACGTAATAGCAATGGACTATGTTAACACTAGGTTCCCAGGTTCCCTCTGCGTACCCTGCTATGTGCGGGATACAGCGTGAAGCTAAAAAAACGTAGTATAAATCATAATTGAGTGTAATTTTGCAAAAAGAGATACTTTAGTAGGTATTCAAGTTATTTACTACATACGATTCATTAGGACAATTGATGATGATTATGTTTAATATGCGTAAACTATTTAACTTTGAAGTACGATTGCACAGGTGCACTAATAAGGGTTACCGTTTGATAGTCCATAGAATGATAAAGAAAATAATAGCAAATAATATAGATAAAATAACAAAAAAATATTTTTTTGTTATTTTAAAACTTTTTTCTAAACAGATTATCAAAATAAAAACTAAAAGATGATTAAGCAATCGAATTTATATATTGCAATTTAAATAGGAAAGCATTCATATTTAAATTGCAATATGAATTATATATTTTTGTTTCTTTATTGTATCGAAATATTTTTATAACATTACACTGTATACAGCTGAACGTGCTTAAGAAACCAATCAAGGCTGGTACTTCGAAATAATTTTCAACACCAGCTTCATGCTTTGATGGACCAAACGATATTCAGATAAAATTACGTTTCAAAAAGCTATAACTTACTTATTCTTGAGTATAATAATAAATGTATATATAGTTTTCATATATACGAATTATAGTGTAAAATTAAGATATACGAAAGTAAAATAGCAGTCATCTTAATGGGTAGTCTTTTGGATCAAATTAACAACCACACTGCAACAAAATCATTAATATCATTAATATCGTAATTATGAATATTTAAATTTAATCTGTAGATTAAATTTCTGTAGATTATTTTTTGTAATAAAGATATAATATTTATTCTTATGATGTATAATTAATAATAGCCATATAATATTATTCAATACAAAATTAAGCAAGTACAACTTTTATATATCAGTAGGCCAATGTGAAACCGGTGGTAAGTTAAATATGGTAAAAGGCTTGAAACTATTTTAAATAAAGCATGAAAAATAAAATAATAATTAAAAATTACCTTACTACCACAACATTGTAGCAATGTGACTTATATAATTAAAATATATTATATAAATTATCTTTTTTTCTTTTTCTTTTTATACTCTTCTGTGAGTAGGTACACCCCGTCATTCACACTAAATTCAAGTTATAAGAAAAGTTATAAAACTGGCAAGTGCATGAATTAAATAACAATTGAAAGTGCTTTCCTGTTAGTTAACATTTTATCTTTTCGTATTTCCAAATACTCTGTGAAAAAGTTGTAGGTAAAATAACAATATAACGTTAATTATTCAAATCGCGTGGGAACGAAACTTATGGTTACCAATGTTAATCATACAATGAAAAATATATTTCAATTTAATTACATTTATTAATTTAAAGTAATTGCAATATGTATAATATTTTGGATTTGGTCACATTAGGGACTTCTGTCTCAAAATTTGTAAGTGGCTATATGTCAAAAGTGGTAGGTATATTAAAAGGCAAGGCTTTAAGTTTATCGTCTCGTTTGAATTAAAAAAAAAAAAATAAATCAGCTTCACGCTATATCCTGCGCATAGTAGAGTAGGCAGAGGGAACCTAGTGTTAAGACACTCCGTCCCTCAATTTCCGCCGAATGCTGGAGGTGCGTGTTGAGTGCCGGAACTCAACGACGCGTTTCGCCTCGACACCAGAACGAAGAAATCGAAATGTATATTTAAATAAATATTTCATTTTCTCGAGTGGGGGATCGAAGCCACAATTTTTCGCGTTTACAGTCACACTTAGTGCCCCTGCGCTGCGCCACGACTGGTATTGTTTTGCGGTTTGAAATAGTATTGAAAATAAAACTGAAAAGATTTAAGCTAACACGTATTGTACCTAAACAGAAGTTTATTGGAAAGAAAATTATGAATGTTTTAACGCTCATATTTCTCCAGATTTTTATCGGCGATGTTAGGCTATGTGCTAAAAGTAGTTTACGTGTAGAGATGGAAAACAACTTTAGTAAATAATAATTATTGGTTTTGGAATTTTTGGTATATGTAGGTCACAGAGCACTGAATGTCAAGAAGATCACGCCTCACGCCTCTTTGTTGCTCAGAAATTTATAAACTGCACCATGTTGGGTCAAAAGGTCAGTACTATACATTTTGGGTGATGAAGATTCGATTTTTATAATTGCTTTATTATTTTTGTTATTCTAATAAAAAAGAGAGATTCTTAAGCGTTTTAAGTAAAAATTGATTGTCTGTAAATAAAATCGGTTAACGGACGATAATTTTACGTGATAATGTCATAAGAAAAGATTTATAAAAAATTTAATACTTTTATCTATTATTTAAATTATAGTCACTTTGAATAAAACAAAGAATTATTTTTCGAGAAATTATCATTTAATTGCACTGGTTAATTGAAATATTTTTTCATTTAAATGGAGGAATGGATAGATGTGTTAACGAAGTCGATCGCTTGCGTCAATCGTGTCTCTCTATCGCTTTTTCCGTGGTCTCGCTTGCACGCTAGGCTCCGGTGGAACGTGACAATGAGTCATGCTTTTTCGTGCGTGCACCCGGCGTTCAAGGATTAATAAGACATTATCGTGTCAAAAAATAATTACAATTATACACGAGTCTCCCTAGTTAATACTACTGAAATTATTGTGCCTGGACAATATTGTTTTTGTACGTTAAATTATTTTTCAAAGATATAGATAGATATTCAGTTATAAACCAATTAAATTTCTACATAAATTAATAATTTAATTGTAACTTTAATTAACTTATAAGAAATTCATTTTAAACGTACAAAAAATTTGCAAATCAATCATTTATTAATATAAATAATTAATAGCTTATTTTCTTAACAATAACATAGTTATATATTTTTTACCTGTAGAGAACCAACTTGTAATACGCATTAGTTTCAGTTGGCCGAGCGCCACTTGAAGGATGAAAATAAATATAATTGACTTCACCTCGGATTTTCATAACTATATAAACATTAAAAAAGGTTAATTATTACATGGATACTTAGAAATCGTTTCTACATCCAATCAAGGTTTGTGCATTGTTTTGGAGATTTTACGGACTAACAATAAAGTTTAAAATATTGCATAAACTGGGCGATCAGGCTCGAGATGCTTGTTGGATATATATTTATAAAAACACAGAAGATATATGTATAAGAGAAAATGTTATTGGTAGAATTTAATAACGTAATAGAATCTTACTTTTAGTGTTTACGTTTTATTTCAATAGCTTTATAAATAAAAAGGTAATAAATTAAGAATTGCATTCGAAAATATTGCTACAAAGTGAGTGTCTTATTGAATCAGCTGAAATTTTAGCTAAAGTGTGGATATTGTCCTTAGACTGATAATGTTATTAGATCTCGACATGTATTGTATTTGACATCTCTGTATAGCCATGAATAAAAAAATCCTATCTGTGTGTTGAACAATTTTCAAAACAGTGGCGGAACTAAGCCCCACGTTTTGTCTACCAAAGCGGTTAAATGGAAATATTTTTTGTGGTTATGTGTATAATTATTTACCTTGTTACCGCGCTGCGTAAAACAGGCATACAAAGTCAAAATATACATAGCTAATTGACGCAAAGTAGGTACATAATGTAACATTTGCACCCATATCTGATTATGTATCTTATTGTGCTGAACCAACCATGAACTGCGTATTTGAATGTTAAATACCTGCTTCTCGTCGGCTGTGTACAACGTTGAGTAGAAATATAAATATTTTTGATTTGATTTCATTTAAATAAGAACCATTATGTTATTTTTTTTAAGTTTATTGGTTTTTTTATGAACGTGTTATACTTATAAGTTTACTGTTTATATTTAATAGTTTATGTCTAAATTAAAACGGCATAGATAGTAACTAACGGTGCTTGAGCACTGGCTTCTCAAAAAAAAATCAAGGAATATAACCTCACTAAGTTTATTAACACAATTATTCGCCTAATCCAGTCCCAATGTGTTATCCACACAGTTGATGATTGTGTTTTGCAAACACAAATAATTTTATTAAACACGTTCTACGTGTGTTGCTCAGTCTTGAAAGTATAATCGTGACGAAAAGTGCAAATCAGGTTTCAAATTCGGGTAACCGCACACGAGTTTGTGAAACATGGGAGGGTATAATTTTACACGAAAATCGTATTAAGTGTACATTTTTAGTAACTTTTCTACAGAGGACACTCATGGTTGTGTTTTCTATAATGGTATTATTGTAAAAAAAACGACAGAACAAAAATACACGAATATTAGTATAAGTAAACTTTATACACGTTTACTTATACTAATTTAATTCCCAAACTTAATTAATTTTTTATATTAAGTTTGGGAAAGAAAATGATTAAACAAATTATTTCTATCGTTAATTCGTTCGTAGCACAAAGGTAAACCCCTACAGGATCATTTTTTATCGATTTGCGTGTTTGCAGGCGTATGGATAAAAAATTGTAGGTCTCGAGCTTTTTCTGATTTTATTTCTGATTCTAAGAGTCCTTTCATGTGATACCTCACTTGAACTAGTGGATTAATAGCAAATTTTGCCTCCTTTTCAGCGTACTATTTTTTAGGATTTAACAACTATTGTATAGTTTTAATTTTTTTCCTGAACAAGTACTACCTGTAGAGGCTTGCTGTCAAATTTCATAATTATAGGTCAACCGGAAGTAACCTATAAATTTTGATTCCTATTATAGTGTCGAAATATGTGTTTTTGGGATATAAACACCCATGTCTTTTTTTAAGTAAGTGTAGAAATACGTTTTTTTTTTCAGAAAATTATGGGGTCGTAGATCTGAGTATATCTCCAACCGTTCTTAACATAAAGGCTCTTGACTGAGAGATAGACAGACGGACAACAAAATGATCTTATAAGGGTTCCTTTTTTTCTTAAAAGAAAAAAGATTAGGTTTCTAAACACAATCAAAAGGTATTATTATGCTTAGTTTTTTCTACAATTTACATATTCGCAGCGTCAAAAAAAATCAAAACTTATAAGGTATTTTTCGTTGACCTAGAATTATTAAATCGGTGCCAAATAGTATAAATAAAGGAGAATATCATTGGTGATTTATAGATATAACACAGAAAGAACCACTATAAATTTATATTTAGTAGATACATAATTTTTACAATTTTAAGTTTGTCACCATCAATTGTCACTATCATCACGAA
This sequence comes from Heliconius erato x Heliconius himera, assembly GCA_013421005.1. Taxonomy (NCBI): domain Eukaryota; kingdom Metazoa; phylum Arthropoda; class Insecta; order Lepidoptera; family Nymphalidae; genus Heliconius; species Heliconius erato x Heliconius himera. The sequence goes on along the minus strand of JAATLQ010037875.1, from coordinate 124,865 downwards.
ATTGGTACAGAGCCCTCAATGTGTTTTTTTTTTTATTTTAAGTAGTATACTAGACCACAATATAAAAATCAGCTAGTTACAAAACGTTGCCTTTTTAGTAGGTAAGTATTATTTCGTAGCTTATGAACGCTTTAAACCAGATATGCATATGTAAATTATATTTGTAACAGACGACAAAAGTGATTGCGGTACTGTAGTATAGCGAGTGCGACATAGCGAGCAACATATTTGGCGTGATATTTTTTCAAGTTTTTATGCACACTATAACCCTGAACTCAATATTACACTACTTTCAATAATAAACCAATATTGGCAACTTTTATAATATACATACAATATTTTTTTATTATTAAAATAAGAAGAAAGAAGAAATTAATGATGGGTACATCTTTCATAAATTTACTTTTGTAACAACAATGCCTTCTCACATACTCGTGAAATAAACATTTTTACCTTGATTATGGTGAACAAAGGCGTCATGGGTAATAAGCAAGTATTTTTTTTTTAAATTATCTATTAAAATTCTTTTGAATGCACTTATACCAAATATAAAGTTAATACTTAACACAAAATAATAATCTATTCACTGTAATAAAAAGCGTAAGCGCGAGGAATTGGCGCGAACTATGATTTATGTATAACAAATCGCACAGATAATGCTGCATAAGTAAAAGCCCGCGTATGACCTTGACCGAACAGAACAATGGCGGCGCAGATGCACGGTAGTGAGAATGGGAACACTTCAAACTCCAAAGGACACGTTAATAAACGTATCTATGTTTCTATTTTCTGTTGGGAAATAAACTTAAAGGTATTCTAAGTTAATTTAATTAATGTGAACACAAAGGCTATATTGTGTATTGTTAAGTTTGTAAAATTATTATACATAATATTTAAATGAAATTAAATTATAACTGTTTTATTACTAAACAAATCAAAGACATTTAATTACTTCCGATTTTTGAAATTCAGTATTTGTTTGATATTACTAGTGGTTATTTGAATATACAAGTATTACATATACATAATATATATTATAGCATTAACTGTGCTTATATGTATAAAAAAATATGACGATGTGTCTTGTACTAACCGTAAATCGTAATTTTATACAACGGCACAGTACACATAAAAGATTCCTGACACTGTTTGTACATAACGTTAGAGAATGTTGTGTAAATTAAAAGTACAGTATAAGAGCCAGTCCGTTTGTGGTTTATTTTTATTGGACTACGGCAATTTTATGAAATTTGTTATGAAAAGAAACACTTTCGTACATAAATATATTTTCATAATGTTTAACAACACAGTATTCCGCAAATTATTAAAATGCTTAATAATATCTGTTAAATACAATATTTGTTAAACAAATTGGCGCCAGTAGTGGCGCCGGGGCACATGTGTGTGATTGTAAATGTGACTGGTTGTGGATTTGATCCCCACTCGAGGACATGAAATATTTATTTAAAGGAGACTGAAACGATTGCATACATTATTGGGCACAGAATGTAAAGAGATGAAAAAGCAATGATTTAATAGATTCAGGTGCATCATTTCCTCTCTGAAAATTATACTATCAACAGATAGTTTTGGCTATCTGAAAGCTGAGTTATTAGAAATTTGGTTAAATTGAGGTTAAGTTCACAGCACAATTTCTATAAAATCAACCTCCAAAAAATAGGTGATTATTGAGAAGAGAGAAAAAAATCCTTGAGAAGAGATTATTGAGAAAAAAAATCCGTGAAAAACAAAGCAGTAGTCGTTGAAAATATCAAACAAACAGGAAAACACTCAAATCGCTCAAAATGAATGAAGCTAAAAATGCTAAAATTATTGGACAAGGTCCAATGCCAATCAGCTGTCATATCTGTCATTTAAAATATGATTGATTTAATTGATTCGATATGAATTTCTTTTTGTTTTTTCAGTAAGTCATTGACATTTTCTTTATTTATCCTGTAATTATATGCGCTAATAAGTGCGTTAAAATACTTAGACTTATTTAAAATAAACAAATATTTCAATTGTTTTTTGTTTATTTTATATTTCAACTCTTTACACTTGAGTCCAAGATTTTCCGTCTCCTTTATATTTTCATTTCTTCGCTCTGATGTCGAGGCAAAATGCAGGATAACAGAGTAAATCTAAATATTTGTTAAAATGCCTATACAAAATCGAAAAGAAACGGCAAAGAAAAATAATAACATTACTTTTATATGAAAAAAAGTACAAGTTTTTATTAAGTAGAGGTTCAGGTCATAGCGGTCTGCTATACAGTTAGATTTTTATTCCTCAATGTTTGATGCAATGTTTCCTTAACAAATAATGAGTCACATCTGAGTATGATTGCTTTATTAGCGATCATTGGCACTATAGAGTTTATTGCACTTGTGTGTTTATATTTGAAGTATGTTTAGCATTTTGACCTACATGTTCTTTTTTTAGTTTATATTAAACGTGTACAATTTATGTTTCTTTACATAGCACAAAAGAAAATCTCTTACCAACAGTACAATATAGCGGACATGCAAACCTTGCAAAATATGCTTTTTGCAGATTTTAATGCAGTTTTCACTAATAGATAAAGTGAATCTAGAATTTGATTTATATGTTTAAAACATACACATAATATCAGAGTAAAAAAATTTAAACTTTTCAAAACTTAAAACAATACACAAAAAATATATTGTATGTGAATATGTGAAGAGAATCGGAGCTACTCGAATACTATAATTAAAGAAAAGCTTGTTACGTAATTTATATAATTATAAATAATATTTACCTATAATTAACACTTCTATATAAGAACCTCCATTTCTTTGAAGTTCCGTATGAGAAGTATGTCACTTCTCACGTTACCGAATCATACAATAAAGTCTATTTATTTTGACAAACGCTTTAAGTTTTAACTTATTGTTAGTGTGTGTAAACGGAAGTGTTTATTTTTACGGCATGCCTTACTATAAAAGATCATTGTTAACGAAGATTTTTTAAAATATAATTTTCAAACGTCTCTTTATTTTAAATTATTTAAAAAATGTAATAAAGACGTAATACTATTAATAAAAAAAGTATATTTCTTCATGAAATATTTAGGCGTAATTCAGCAGACATTCTATGAAGAAAAAAGTTTTAAGTAAATGAATAGCAACAAATACTATACAGTAAGCATCTTTAGTTATTATTCACATCATCATCATCATAATTCAATACACAACATTAAAATATTTACCATACGAGATCATATCTGGTGGTGGTAATACTCATGCATATGTTAAAAGCTAAACTAATCCTGATGTTTTATTATTAAACATGAGTTTGCAAAATCAACTCTTATTGATTAAATTGATTCTCCTTTTATTTTTTATTGTTGGATGTAACCTACATACACATTTTTACAACAACTTTTGAAAACAAACGTTCCTTAGCAGCTAAACCATCTTTCACAACGGTATAACATCGCAAGTTTAAATGCCGCTGCAAAATTATGTTTTTTATTTAATTTGATTTTAATTTATTTTTAATTCCTTAGTGAGAATCAGTTTGACGTTATCTGCGTGACATAGAATATGCGTGTAGATGTACCTATTTATATATGTTGTTGCCAGGATTACGAAATAAATTGGATGTAAGAGTTACACAATTTCAAAGTAATCGCCATGCACATCAGTGACTTAGCGATTCGAATACATGAACTATTTTGTTAAAAAGCTTTCGAGCATACAAAGTACCAACTACAAATATAGAATAATAACAATGTGTACAGTTGTAGACGGTGAATTTAACAAAAAGAAAGGATCATAAATCTATATCTATTTTTTTTTTAGAAAACCGAAAGAATTTATATTGTTTTTACATAGAAAGCAAAGACAAAATAAACAATATGTATAAGTATATTTTATATGTGAAAAGTTAATTGGTTGTTCCATTTTTAGCATCTGTTTACTTTGAGGTTTAATATTGAGAGAGTTATTTATTGCACGACAATAATTAATACATATTTATAACTTTTAAAATAATTTATTGCATAAATAATTTTAAATACACGAATAAGAAATGGGGTCAAAGTTTATTATATTTAAATGTTTCAAGCAGTTGCTAAAAGAAATTGCGAAAAATATATAATTAGCAGTCCGATTTCGCAACTGTATTGTCACGAAGTGCTTCCCGCGTAAAACCGCATACTTTTTAAGAAGTAAAGACCACGACGTATTCCGTTAGAAATTTGGAAATGTGCATTATTTATAATTTATTAGTATTATATTGGACCTAACTATAGAAATCTTTTAAATTCATTATCAATGAAAATATATCATTTGATGAAAATTTGTAAAAAAAATGTATCTTATAGTAGATATATTATACGTATGTTATGTATTACATATTTTCTCGCGTATAATTTAATACAACCATTAATATGTCGAGCTTATTGTTGTAACGACGGAATATCCAAAGAGCTTACACTTTATATATTTCCTTAATGACTGTATCACATTTTATAGCTCTCTGAATCGTTAAGTCCATACATATTATGAATAAAGAAGCAAATAATATACATTGTCATGGGCCTACGTAAGTAAAAATTTAAATTATAAATAAAATTTTATACTTACTACCGACGAGCTACGCACTGATTTTAATATAAGTATATAAATTGTAAAAATGTATTTATTAAATGGTATTTCGTCTGTGTTTTCTACCTCTATCTTATGTGTATTGCAAAAAAATTTTAAAGTTAAGTCGCTTTAAAATTAACATAATATTTATGCAATTTAACGCAGCCGACTTCATAACACTGAAGAAGAAAAGAAAAACAAATCTCATTAACACTGTGCAACCAATACTTTACTGGTAATAAAAAAAGCGATTTGTGGGTGAAAAATATTAAAGAAAAGAAAACTATAAGTTATTCAATAAATAAAATATGTGCCAAAAAAATATTTTTGGCACATAACTGCTGCAATATAATAATATTGCAACAGTTATGCATTACTATCATCTTATTTAATCGACATGGAGACCTCCGTCGTTATAGCTCGATATTTTATTTGAATAACTTTATAATTATTACTATTATGGGTAATATAAAAGTAATATATATTTCAAGCACGATTAATTTTATTCAGTTACACAATTTATTGCTAGCGTATTGTTCATTTTTACTATCTTCCGCTCAATTAAGTTGATCACCGAGTTCATTCTCCTACATTTTACTTTATGTAATAAATCTGGTAACACTGTAATCTCGTATATGAATAAAATTCGTCATTTTTTGTTCGTTTATCATTTTCATATATTGAGCTTTTCTCAATTCACAATTATATGAACAATATGTAATCTTTTGGTGTACTGGTGGTAAAGAAACTATTAGGGAAAAATTTGAGAGTTTTTGGGTTATTATCGGCAAATTTGTTCCAAATAATTTACCTTTTTTTATAAGCTACGGTTATATGTCCATGTTCTTATATGTCCATATTACATATCTATTATGTACAAACAGACGTCCCGAGGTCTCCACAATGGCAATCAATGTAAATTTTTGAAAGGAACATAATAATTATAACAGTTATTAAAGGAATAAAAAAAATATATAGACTAAAATTGTGGCATTTATGGACAAAATGAAATTTAAAAAGGAAATAGTGATATTCAACTCCTTAAACATTCTAATAACTTCTTCATGTTATAAAAAAACCTAGAATGTAATGTAGTTATTAGTATTAATACATTATGTCAAATACTAATTATATACAAATATCTATAATTCCCATCACTATTTCATTAACATTTAATATAAGGAATAATAAATAACTGTTAAGTCAAACCGTCACCTAAAATTATTTACATTTATTTGAAACGTGACTGACAGTCTAAAGATTGAAGCACGAATTTTCAATGAAGGATGAAACAGCTGTTATTATTTATATAAATACTGTATTCGTGATTAAGAAGTAAGGAAAATATCAATTTTAATGAAGAGTATTGCACTATCATTAAAATTACAATTACACTATGTGCGATAGACCTTCAAATTGTAAAAGCAAAAGTAATTTACAAAGTCGATAAGTATTTATGACTAAAGTTGCAGTTTTACAATAAAACATTAAAAAATAAAGATTATAATATGAAATGACGCTCTGCTATCATATACTTGGCCAATTAGTTACTCTACAAAAATTGGACGTGCGCTATAATTTATAGTAGAAAATAAAAATGGTTGTTTACAAACTCCGGCTTTCCGACAGTAAAAAAAAAGTCCGGTATGAGTGGGTCATAGAAAATACCAAAACCTAACTGATGAGGATTGATCAAATATTGTTTGGCGTGATGATACAAAATTTGAGGTGCTTTGGTGCAATAGCAAAAAATAACAAAAATATTATATGTGCACAATATGGTGTGATCCAAAGTGTGTGGTGCCAACTGCAAAACATGGTAGCGGCAGTGTTATGGTCTTGGAATGCATGAATTGGAGAATTAAACGTATACGAGTGAATTTTAATATGCAATTCAATTAATGATATACTGAATTTCTAGATAGTCACTGCTCCATCACCACTTGAGTATTTGTGGTATTTATTAAAGCGCAAGATCAGGCACCAAAAAATTGACACAAAAAAGAGAATGGAGAGATTTTAACTTACGAAGAATGCAATACATTTTTCAAGAATTTCTAAAGTGTTATCATCTCGTAACGATTATTAATTTAAGTAAAATTTTACGAGTTTTATTAGATGACAGAAAAGCGGAAATGTTCTAAGTTAACGAGAAATAGGAAGAGTTCGTTGCACGACTATGTGAAAAGTAATTACAAATTATGTAAGCCCATAGAGGAGAGAGAAGTTGCGAGCCTTGAAACACGATCGAGATTAATGCGTTACTTGTTCATTATACAAAAGGTAAACCAGATTTATCTATTAGTTTAATTAACAAAGATGCGTTTATCTATTTATCTATATGGATTCTAGCCATTTCCGCCTATTCTTATGTAATTTTGGTATAAGATAAAAATCATGTTTGAAGCTCTTAGCGTTCTGAGAAGTCTCTTGACAGTATCTTATTAGCGGATGTAACTAATTACTTAACACAAAGAGAGCTAAACGTGTTAAATAGGTAGTTAATTATTATTTACATTATAAATGATTTAATCGAAAAAAATATATAAATATAAAACTTTAGTCTCATGATATAGCTGGGATAATTTTTTAATACACATTTTATTACATATATACAAGCAATTGTGGAGCAGTGACAGCGCCTTACCGTAAGCGGGATAGTTGTGGGTTCGATCGTTTCCTCGCTTTGGTAGATGGTACTAAAGTGCGTCTTCAAATTTCGCCACTCAATACGCAGTATCTTGAATTCGAGCGGAGAGCGGAAAACTTAGTATTTCACACTAGGTTCTATCTGCCTGCCCTGTCATGTGCAGGATGAAGCGTGAAACTTTAAAAATACAGGAAATATTATAAAATAAATTTCGAATTCGTCATAGAAGTGTGATCATTACATTCTATGTGAAATATCTATAATAGCCAATATTTTATTCATATTCGTTTGATTTGTAATTTATGAGTTTTATAAGAGAAATATTTGTTGCCATTATATAATCAACAAAATTCCTTTGCCGCCAAAACGATTAACAAAGCTTCAAAGGCCGTTGCAATGATTGATAGAATTGGTCATGGTTATGTCAATGTCACTTATCAAGCTGTGTAAACATTCCTTATAATAATAAACAATTATTTTACATTCAACGTAGGATGTGCTGTATGGGATGCTTGTTTTATGCCTACGCAATCCTCGCGTAATTAAAAGTTGCTAAGCCTTGAAATACTACTCGTTTCTACTTGCGAGGTGGGCTCATTTTAGTATTCAACTATTCTAAATATATATTATTAAGTAAATAAATATATTATTTCTTTTTTGCTTCTCAACACGCAATGCCTTAGAATTCGGCAGAAAGTGGGGAACGGAGTGTCTTAACACTAGGTTCCCTCTGCCTACCCTGCTGTGTGCGGGATACAGCGTGAAGCTGATTTTTTTTAATTTCTTTATTTCATTGTTAGTGATAGCAATTGGTATAATCAATCATAATAATGTTATAAAGCAGGAAGTGTAAAATATTTTTATTTAGGTGAATATTTAGCTTAAAATAAGTAAATTTCTAATATTATAAGTACTCAAAATTATATCATTTTATTTAAATTACTTGAAAGACAAATCTTGTTATTTAATGTTTATTTTACGAACGTCACAGTAAAATACATAAGAATGAAAGCGTTGTGTCAAACACTTTGTTATTAAATTGTGAAGAATATGACAATTTGTGAAACATGCCTATTACAGTTACTGCAATAACATTATTGCACATGAAGCAATCGAACCGAATGTCTTTAAATTGAAGTGAAATATTTCTACATGCTGCATTACGCCTTATGCGCAATATATAGTGATGTGCACCATAAGAATCACAATCGATTTCCCGGAATGACGATTCGGCCTGTATAGAATATGCATCTCGTATGTGCTGATGCGATACATCGATTATGTAATCCGCGACATCGTTTCGTGTCCAGCTCTCATTATACATTCCAAGTTTCACTTTCGCATAAGCTACGGTTTCACTGAGACTTTAGGATATTTATTGATATTGTTACGTCACGCCGTATTAAATTTTGTTTAACTATTTTATATTAAAATAAAAAAAAAAATACATTGTGGGTTTATATATACCGTACATCGCATTGGAAATTTTAGACCACTTTTTTCCATAGGTCCAGGTCTACGATCCCTTAAAGCACAGAAAAAATCAAACTTCTCAGTCAACGTAATTAACAGATACAAGCATTTATACATCAATTTTGCTACATATTGTATGAAATTCTATTCTGGTATTTATGAAATTTGGCACCAAGTGAGGACTTAAGGTAAGTTTGCCAAAATATAATTGTGTAAACTGCATTTAAATCG
>JAATLQ010037875.1:67716-115795 GCA_013421005.1 Heliconius erato x Heliconius himera | reverse complement strand
AAAATCACAAATGCACTTGTTTTTTTTTTCTGTTTTTATTATGTCTAAAAAAATGGTAAAGACAAAAAGATAAAAGAAAAAGAAAAGAGAGAAGAAGAAAAAAGACATCTAGACAAGCCAGCTTGGGTATGAGTCTATGAAGAAAATATAATTTGCATTATCTATTATAGAAAATGAGGCCAGTCGTGGCGCAGTGGCACAAAGTGTGATTGTAAAACCGACTGGTTGTGAATTCGATCCCCACCCCAATCGAGAAGATGAAATATTTACTTAAATGTATATTTCCATTTCTTCGCTCTGGTATAGAGGTTAAGCACGGCGTTGAGTTCTGACACTCAACGCCTCCAAAATTCGGCAGAAAGTGGGGAACGGAGTGTCTTAGCACAAGGTGGTTTCCTCTGCCTATCCTGTTGTATGCGGGATACACCGTGAAGCTGATTTATTTTTTATTTATTATAGAAAATAAAATAAAAAAGAACATATACCTGTAACTGTTGGTCTGTCAAGTCGTTTGTTTCCTCCTCGCTGTCGTCGCTACTCTCGTACGCGCCGAGTCCTATATAAGACAGCTATTTAAGTAGTTTTCAATATATCGAAAATTTAAACATTGTGTTGCTTAAAACAATCTCTAGAACAAATTTTTATAAGAATAAACGACGTACATGTCACGTTATACGACAATATACAAGATCGTCCTCCTAAGAAAAAAAAAACCTCAAAAAAGGATATATTTTGTTAATAAAAGATATATTTATTGCTACTTATATAGAATAAAATATGATATATATAGGGTTATACAAAATAGAAATCTGCATTTAAATTAATAAAAAATGTCAATATTTTTATTATATTTCTAAAATTTTACTCAAAATTTTGTAAACATCTGTTCTTAATCATAACAATAAAATTAAAAAAAAACAATCATATAAAAGAATATATAAAAGAATTTAAGGTACTTTTCATATTATAAAATTTATTATTACATATTCAGTCTTACCAATCTTATTCCGTTAAGTCGTTAATTTCCAATAGAATTCGTAATAACATGCTGAAATAAAGTTATACAAACATAGTGCATTGAAGAAAAACGCCATTTTGTAAAGTTAAAGATATATATTTATTTCTTTAAAATAATGTAAAACAACTACGTTATTTTACTGTTGACTAGCGACTTGCTTGCGATTTAGCCCGCTTAACCTACTGAATTATTTACTTAATACACTGAATTACGTTCGTGTTTTAATATACATATAATGAAGTATGCAATGCAACGCACTTAGGATTTCTAATGTGACAACAATGTCATAAAACTTGGTCAGTTTGTCTGTGTTATTATATATATTATAAGTATAATAATGTCACATCCTGTGACCCTGCGCCACGACGGCCTGTAATACCTATATAATTGAGCATATTTAATATTTTTAGTAATGTTTTGCAAACAACACATGCGAAGAAAGCACACTCTCAAAGGTGCCTACCTTTTGAGAATTACCAACAGTCTTACAGTTATAGATTATTCTTTCAAATTAAAAAATAGTCTATGCTTTTCACCAATTAATTATCATATCACCGGAAAAATATTAAAAATGTCCAAAATGACTACTACTGATACTGCAGGATACCTTTATATGCAATGTTGTTTATGACATAATGTAGTATAATATATTCTATATATAGAAGAATCACACATTCTTTTTATTCTTTCACTATAATACATAATTATATTCTTTAGAGGTTACTCTGTACTAAGATGGCGGCTCTCTTCCCGCATTTACATCCCTGATATCCTAATAATGGGCTATAAAAATTAAGTTATATTTGATAGTATATCGAAATAAATAATAGAAATGTAAAACATTGAAAAGAAAAGGAAAAACGCAATTATATTGCATTTTTTTTTCTTTTTTTCGTACTTGAAACGTATTATTAATTTGCATACACTTCATTTATTTTGAGTATAACATTAAGTTTAATTCATAAAATATATTTGGTACTTACTTAACATGATTATTTCATGTATTTTTTTATGTACACTCTTGAGAAAATTCCCTTAAGAAATATAACTACTATAAATGAATGTAACGTACATACCAATGATTAAAATGTAATCACATCACCACGTCATCTAAACACAATATCAACTTTTATCAACTATGAACTCACAATCAGAATTCACTTTCCAAATACATTTACTTTTTATTGTAGACACTTTATTATTTTTTTAAATGTCACCAATGTTGAGTTCAAAATGATATTTATGGTGAACTAAAAAAGTATTAATTGTACATTCTTATTTAAAATTGTGGTTAAATAAATATTAATTCATTAATATATTTAATTACAATTAAATAATTTAGTCTTACTTGCGAGTAATCAACGTAAGTTGATTGTGTCAGATTTTTATTAACTGATTTCTGTAAAAGGAGGACGTTATCAAATCGACTGTATTTCTTTTATGTTTGTTAGATTCAGAACTTTTGACTGATTTTGATGATTCTTATTTCAAAGCTATTATTTTTAAGCATTTAAATTTGGTCCATGTCTTACAATAATATATCTATGAGAAAATGACATAAGTCTTAAATTTGCATTACATACGTGCGTGACAAATGGACGAATAAATCAGTATAAATCCAACCGACTTTAATGATTCCCACATAAAGGTAGTTTGATGAAATCTTTGTTAAGTTCTGATAGTAAGATCCGGTTGAAATTTAAGAAGTCAGTTTTTTTTGTTACAAATTATAATTTTGTTATTTATTCTACTAAAATTGCTTTATGACGAAAACCATCCTATAAGTTGCATTAGGCTTGAACTATTACCATGCTAAAATTCATTCACTACCCATCTAGCAGTTATCTGTATTTTAAATAATTTGTATTTTTCAGTTTTTATTTTTTTTCTAAAGAAACTACAAAAAAGGAACAAAAAAGATGTACCTCCAGATCATAATTTCTGTCTGGTGGTTTTTGCGTGATTGAACATACAAACAGACAGACAAACAAGTCAATTCTGCTTTCATGTACAGAATTGACTTTTATATACTTTTATTATATTTAGAGATTTCGTTACAATCCAATATCATTTGTATTTTAAAAAATGAATATAATGTAAAGTCATCAATACGCACATTCAAAATTTAAGTAATTTCGTGTTTGAAATGTCAGAATATTTTAATATTTTCTTTGTTATCTTATCGTTGGTATGTAACATAGAGTGCGTTTATCTTATGCACTATGCTATGGTGAATACGAAATATGTTTACGCAATCAAAACAAACAACGAAATATATTTTGTAATAGAATAGAACCATCGTTTAGTATTCATTAAGTTAACTAATTTACAACATTAAATATAGGCAAAACAAAACATAAATTGATGCAAATCCGCGCGCTTCCTGCTTATTTTATCTATTTAAATTAAATATTACGCGTTATATACTTTATCCGTGACAGCCACCAAGATATTTAATAACGCAGTAATTTGTAACTCATTCGTAATTTAACTTTTAATTTGCATGTTTATAAAATTAATCATGTCTACGATTAGCCTATCTAGAGATATTTACTGGGGAGAACTTGAATATGTTCGTGTAAAGGTTGTTTTTTTAATTTTTCGGGGCAAATTTGTTGTAAGTAATATTTTTGGGGTGGGCATAGCCCACACGGCTTCCCCCTTCCTACGTCCATGATGTATACAACTCTTTATCAAAAGTATTTTTAATAAATAAAATTAATTTATGAACGACAACACCATTTCCTTTTTACACTAGATTCATTCATAACAAACGTAATTTCAACTGTATGTAATAAATACGTGGTAATTTATACTTTTATGATGTAAATATTTTTTTTAGCAAAAAGTAACCTTTAAGATGACTTAAATTAATTAAATTACACTCGTCTGTTTCCTATGTTCTTTTATCTATTTAAATTAGACATTATATTGTACAAAATAAAAATTGCATAATTATGCAAAGAAACAACATGCATTATATATTTTATTCATGAAAACAAAAATACTATAATTATTTTATATTAATGCCATAGTAATTAGTAACTGTAATTTAACTTTACTTGTTTAATATTTATTTATGTAAATATAAAAAGAAAAAAGAATAAAATTTAAACATTCATTTTGTAAAAAGTGAATGAAAATAAATATGATAAAGAGTCCTGATGCTTCTTCCAAAACGAATCAACTGTATTAGTAATTCCAATTAGCCCATGCAATTATGACCGTAAGAAAAAGTCGAAGGTCAAATTATAAAAAAAAACTAGTATTTTCTTTAATCACCTTTAATGCAAAAATTATATTTTCAATAGCTAATATATTAGTAATAGCTAATAAGAAAAAATAAAGTTACGAGTGAGGAAGCGAACTTTTTCTGTGATCATAATAAAATACTAATCGTATATTATTACGTTTTCAGTTAAAGAAAACAAAAAGTTGTGGATTAATATTAAGTTTATTATAAAAAAAAAATAAGGCACCAGTCGTAGTGAAGGAGATCAAGCGTGCGACTGTAACGCGACGTACTGTTGGTTCGATTTGTACTCGAGGAAATGGAATATATAATATTTTCATTTCCTCGCTCTGGTAACGAGGCAAAGCGCGGCGTTGAGTTTCGCCACTGAACACGCAATCCCCCCAGAATTCAGCGGAAAGTGGTGAACGGAAATGTATTAATGGGATTGGAGTGTCTTAACACTAGGTACCCAGGTCCTCTCTGCCTATCCTGGTATGTGCAGGATACAAGAAAAAAAATGTTATGAAAACATATAAATATGTGAATTGGATTTTTTTTTAGTTCTTACGTAATCCCACCGTCACGAAGATACATAATATATACGTACAGATTGTATTTACATTTTATTTATCGTATTTCTTATTTTTTGTTTGCTGGAGGATTTATTTCCAGGATGTAACCTTGTAAAGCCAAACGTTGACGTTTATAGCGCCTATTTTCCTTGTAAAGCCAAACATTGACGTTTATAGCGCCTATTTTTTCGGACTTAAGTTCGACTGTTTAAGAATTATGTACTTAGCTTAATATTTAAAAGTTTTCGATCTTTCCTATTCAAAGTGTTCAGCTTCACGCTGTATACCGCGTACAGCAAGGTAGGCAGGGGGAACCTAGTGATAAGACACTCCGTTTCCCATTTTCCGCTGAATTTTTCAACCAAGGTGTTTAGAAACTTAAAAATAGAAATCCCTAGCGGGGTAGTCAGAGAAAACGAAGAGCCCTACGGTCATAATACAGTTCATAATAATGTATATTTTGTTTAAAAAACGTACAATACATTCAAGTCATTCTAAATTCTATTTAAAACCGACACCAATTATCGATAATCTTAAAGTACATATTTCCTCGTAGGAAATACTGTTATTACAATTTTTTTCCTACGCTGCCTGCCTGCCCTAATGATGTATAGGGAATATAAATAAATAAAAGAATGATATTCTTGAACTTCTCTTTTTTTATATATAAAAACTTACCAATTCAGCATATTCGTTTAAGAGTGAAACTAAAATTCGTCTAGTGTGCAACTAGATTTATTATACGCTTATGACCACGTGGCCATAAGCAAGCGTTTTTCCTCTCAGAAAGTAATAAGACAGAACGGAACACTTCCTTCCTTATTGCACATAATAGCATTTTACAAGACCTACTCCGAATTGCATTACACGATAGTTGAACATATATACCCTACGGAAAGAGTGAGACAGATACGCAAAATAGAGTACAAACGAAAGAGAAGGCAACACAACTCACCGAGTCCCGTTGCGATGGAAGCGAGCGCCTTGGACCTGCTCGCCTTCAACGCGTTGATTCGCGACGCTTTTACCATATAAATAAAAGGACGATTAATTTCTAGTAAGGGTGTAATTCTCGTCGATCTGAAACGAAACTCGATTAGCTATAATATGTAATGCGGTCGCGTCGACGTGATAGAGATACCTTGTGCCGTGTTATACCGCGCGAGCTCCTCCTGGCTCACCGTCAGGATCTCCTGGTCCGTCACCTCCAGCAGGATCTCCGTCAGCGAGCGGCGCACGGCCATCATCTGTGTGACCATTGTATTATTTGAAATATGATTTAACGTTATTAAAATAATAAATAATTAAAATAAGAAAAAAAAAGAATTGGTGCAAAAAACGCATGGACAATCAGGTCTTTGGCGTACCGCGCAATTCAAAATAAAAATAAAAAACCAAAAAAATAAGTGATTTTATTATTTCCTTTTATACGTCGAATATTAGGACAAAGTAGAGCAGTAGAACAATATCTGAAGGTGATAGTTGTGTGATCGATCACTACTCAGAGGTATGACTTATTTTCGAAAAAAATATTTCGAAAAACACACTTTGTTTCAGAAAACAGAGTGTTTTGTCATTGGGTATCTCTGCTTACTTTGCTAAATGTGGAATAAAACGTAAAGCTGTAAAATTGTTTTTTGTAATAAGCATGAGGCACTATTATATCACACAGTTAAATTGCAAGAGTGGTCATTTCGAGCATAAGATTATAATGATTTAATCGATTTTTTTTGAAACTATAAGTATTAATCATACTATATGGATATGCCATTGCTAATAATTCAGAAGTTGAACCAGTACTTGTATTAAAACATTGTACGTAACTAAAATAACTGGAAAAAGAATCAGATTGAAGAGCTCTTTGAGGCAGAAAGAACTAATAATACGATTTTTTTAGAAAATATAAAATAAGTCTTTTGCTATGTGGATTACACAGTATAGTATGAACTAAATCGAAAATGTACATTGTATGTTGTTTCCGACGAAAACTCGAAGAAAGAGTGATAAAGCGCATCGAGATTTGAAATGAAAAAATTGAAACAAACAAATAAGAATCTGTATGTTACGCTAGTTAAATTTCGTAATTCGGAAAGGTGTACGTAAATAAAGCCAAATCCAATTAGATAGTTTTTTGTACGCAGTTTTAATAATGAACACAAGCTCGCTCACCACCTCCTGCAGCAGGTCCGCGCGCTCGGCCACGTCGCCCACCTCCTTCTCCGATTGCGACTCTTCCGAATCCGAATCCTAATTAAAATTATATTATTTCATTAAAACATACTTCTATTCAATACTTATTGTTAATTATGGTATGTTTAATTTAACATTTCTGGTAGTATTTTAACTGGTTTGGGCACGTCGAACGAATGAGTGATGAAAGATTGGTTTGCCATTCCTTCATGACTCATTCATTTATGATAGAAAAGTGAGTGGTGAGAGAAGTTGGGGGAGACCTCGGTTGACCTCCAAAAACACAGTATCAAAGATACTGGAGGAAGGTCACGTAAAAAGCATGAGGAGCCTCCGGAGGGCATGTATGAAGAGGTTGATGACAGTGGACGAGGCGAAAGAGGTATGAAGAGACAGTAGCGTTTGGCGCTCCGTTCTCTCTGACTACCCCGCTAGGGATAAAGCACGAAGCTAGTATAGTAAAGCATAGTATAATTTAACATTTTATATTTGGAATAAGTAATATCGCTACCTAAAACAAAATGTGAAATGAAGACTACTACATAAATTAAAAACAAAAACAATTGCCAATAAATGGAATGAAAAGTTTTGTTAACCTTTAATTTAATCTTTGTTTTTATAATCACTTTACTGAAATCTTCAACAATATTTTCTTATTATTGCCGAGGTATTTTGCATCTATACTTAAGTAAAGATTAAATTGAGCGTTTTCTTTTTCCTTAAGATTTATAATTCGACGAATATTTATATAATAACCAAACTAACTGCCTTTTTATTTCAAAACGTATTTTGTATCGAACATAAAAAAAATATTTACATGTCGTCACTGTGGAATGTATCAAATGACACTTAATTAAACTAAATTTACTCTCTTACAGCACTTTAGACCACTCAAAACTTGTTGGTTGTCTGTTTGTGCAGTTTTAACACAAGTATTAGTTTATTTGAAGATTAATAGTTTTTTTGGTCGAATATTGCTTTACAACCGCCTCATATTTTTTTTATTAACTAACAAATCTGCGTAACATTTATTATTGTAGACCATTTGTGGCTTAGGGTCACAAGTGTTTGACTTTAACTGCAACAACAGATTGTGGCTCCCTTTCCCACTCGAGGAAATGAAATATTTAATATTTAAATTTTTTCACTCTGGTGTCAAGGCAAAGAGCCACTCAACACGCATTGCCTCCAAAATTCAGCGGAGAGTGAGGAGGGGAGTGTGCTGTGCACATGCGGGATACAGGTGAAACTGAAAAATAAATATATTTTATTTTATAATATCTGAAAGTCTAGAAATTATAAGAACCACTCTATCCGTATTGTTATGTGCATTGCATACTTTCAAACATAAATCGTCGAAAAATTTTTTTACTATGTATGTCATTTTCACATGTTTTCATTTGCTTAAATACTTTTGAGTGCTGCTGTAAATGCACATAGCATTATTACTTTTTTTTAGCTTCACGCTGTATCCCGCATGTAATAGGGAACTCGACGAGCATCGTTTTTACAAGTCAAACACAGTGCCGCTGCGCCACGGCGGCCTCTCGTTCAAATAGTTTAAGGAAGAGTTCTTGTTACACCTTATTTATGTTGTTAGCATCTTTAAAGCTAACAACATAAACAAATTGCAACAGGCGTATAAGAATTTCGATGTAGCTTGATGAGAACGTATGGCTTAGTATTCAGAGCGCTTGGCTGGTTTTCAAAAGGTGCATGTTCAAATCCCGGTGTAAATTTTTTTGCGCTTCATGCTGTATTCCGCAATGTAACAAGGTAGATCGAGGGAGCCTAGTAGACATTTCGCTCCCCATTTGCCGCCATTTTGAAGGCAGTGCGTGTTGAGTGGCGGAACTTAACGCCGCGCTCTGCCTCAATACCAGAGCGAAAAAATTAAGATATTAAATATTTTATATCCTCGAGTGCGAATCGAATGCACAAAGTGTCGCTTGCACACTTGTGCCCCTGCGGCACGACTGGCCACATAAATATTTTTATTACGTTATATAAAAAATAAACCTATTTTTCATTCCTAAGTATAGAATAAGACTTTTACAAGATATTTACAAATTTGCTCTTAGCAGGAAGCATCGGCTGTCCGTCCGCCTCTGCCTTTAGCCTCTCCATCTCCTCCTCCTCCAGCCTCTTCTTCTCTATTTCGGCTAATTCACGCGCTTTCTTTTCTTCTTCCCGCTCTATCGCTTTCTGCTTTTCACGTTCCATTTTCTCTAGACCTGTAATTTGTTATGAACAATATAACATCGTATATAAAAAGTAAAATTGATTAAAATATTTATATTATAAGTATTTAGAATTAAATAATAGTTGTGTTATTATATATAAGAATATTTTTTGAATTATGTTTGTTTGTAGTGAGTGCAGTACTGATATACAGTAGAAACTCTACTATCCGGCCCTCAGTTATACGGATTCGCGATTATCTGGACTACAGCCAACTGTATTAAATGTACCTACAAGTCGTATCAATGCAAGTATGAACGTGTCGAATCTGGCACCACCCCGCCCGCGCCGCATCCCATCGTCGTACATCTTAAGATATCTTAATAAACATTGATTTTCACTTTATGTATTAGTTGTTTTAATTAAATTTATATCACTACGTATGTGCATACTTACATATTCTAAATACCCGATTACCCGATATTCCATACTTTGGATTATCCGGATTTTCGATTATCCGAATGCCTACCAACAACAATTAGTCCGGTTAATCGAGTTTCTACTGTAGTATATATTCTTAAATGTTTCCAAATTTTATTAAAAATAAGCTTTTATCTGTTTTTTGTTAAAAATATTAATCGAAAATTACTGCTTTAAGTAAGGCGTATCCGTAATTTACTAACAAATCCTTATGACATGTTTACTGCTAAATGTTTTATATTGAAGACAGATTGCAATACAAAGAAGAGTAAAAAAATTATATAAACTCTATTAATGCAATGTTTTTATCGGTCTGGTAACACGAAATAAGTCATTGGTTTCCACCACTCAAATCTTAAGGTAAAAAGTTGAAAACAGAATTTCTTAACATTAGACTTTTTTTCTTAGTGCAAAATAACATTTTAAAAATGTAAAAATATTTAATTAATAGCTTTCTCTCTCGCCAAATGATAATTCTAAGCAATTATCTTTGGGTAGCGAAATTTTGTACAGAACGAACAGAGATTGCTAGCAACAAAAATAAGTTGTAACAAGCATATAAAAATTTCAACGTAGGCCAGTGAGAACGTATGGCTTAGATGGTTTCCAAGAGGCGCGAGTTCTAAATCCGCTATATATTTTTTTTTATTTTTTCTAAAAAGTATAGATTCTCTCTACCTGTCCTCATAGGTAAGGAAAATACTTTAAAAAAAATACCTTCTCGTATCCAGGCAGGAAGTTGTCGTCTCTTAGCAGCATCTATCGTGGAAGTGACCATAGGCGTCGGCATTACTATAGGTTCGATTACCGGTGGGATCAATGGCGGTTTATCTCTGCAATAAAAGAAATGATTCATGTCATCATTCATTCATTATATGTATAATCAATAAAACTCAAATTTAAAATTTTATTTTGTTTATTTAAAATGTGTAAAAGTTGCAAAAATCTTTTTATACTAATACTGTCTTTCGGTTTTATGTTGACATTATTTATCATTATTTTTACTAGGAACTGGCTAGTTTAAAATACATATCTGTTTTAATTTATTATTGCATTATATATATCGTAGCTTGAAAAAGTCATTGATTTCAGCAATTATTCAATCTGTAAGTTACCCTCGCTGTCGATTTTTTCAAGTATTTAGTAAACAACATAAAAAAAAAAATAAATCAGCGTCGCGCTGTAACCCACACATAGGTAGGCCGAGGGAATCTGGTGTTAAATACTCCGTTCTCCACTTTCTTGTCGTCTTGAGTGGCGGAACTCAATGCCGCGCTTTGCATTGACACCGGAGCGGAAAAATGAAAAAATAAATTTATATAAATATTTCATTTCCTCGAGTGGGGATCGAACCCACAACTTGTCGCGTTTACAGGCAAACTGTTCTCCTACGCTACAACTGGCCTCACTCAATAACATTTTAGTATTGTTAAAAGCTGAAAAAAGTGTAAGCATGTGTTAACGTAAAATATTTAAATGCACATTATAAAACGGTGCTAATTTTCCATATTAGAATATTTATTTTGTTTATCAATGTATTAAGATACTCCCAGTGAAGATCAAGAATTCCGGCATGTCTCAAAGATTGCAAAATTAAAAATAATTACATATAAAATGAAAAATTTAAATAAATACATATAGTATTTTATATGATAATATAGGATTTGGCCTCGTCATATTTAAATTATTTTTATGCTTTTTAAGTTTTTACCGTTGACAGTAAGCTGACGTGCGTGTCGAACTAGAAAACGAGGGGGAAAATCAACGTTTCAATTAGCATATGTAATGTAATGAAGCTACTTTTAGAGAAAAATATTGTCAAGGTCACCTATACATTTGTAATATAAACGCAACGGTTCAACTAGTATTCTTTGATTTCATTTATTATAAATAGTAATTTATTTTTAACATTTTCAAAGTGTTATTCCAAACTTAGGAAAGAAAAATACTTATTTAGAAAACGTATAACAATTTGAACGTAGCGGATTTGAACTCGAACCCGAGCCTTCTGGAAACAAGCATCAATCATCAAGCTACGTCGAAATTTTTATACGCTTGTTACGACTTATTTATGTTGTTAGCAAGCTGTAACAACAGCTGTAGCAAGTTCTAACAAGCGTATAAAAATTTCGACGTAGCAGTTTTAAAATGTTAAAAATATTTAATAAATTTTAATTTGTTTCTAAATAGTAATTTATTTTCTAATTAATATCACATAGCGAAAATAATATAAAGACAACTATTTTGATTTAGAAGCTTTCCTTATTGTTAATTTCTAGTAGTAATATTAAACTTGATCCTTTATTATCCTATTTGAAGAGAAAACTTTAGGGTAATTCTAATTCACTGTAACCACATATAAGCTTTAATATGATGTAAAGTAGAAGTGCAAAGATTTTTTTTTATTATGACAAAAAAAAACCAAAAACGTTATAAAAAAAATTATCAAGATATCAATCACCTTTGCGATCTACTCCTAGTTACTTTGCTGTCTCTATTCTTGCTTTTGGAGCGTCTGTCGCGACTGCGGCTGGCGCTCCTATCGTTTTGTTCCGCTTGGGGCGCCGTCCAGTACCCGTGTTGGAAGGTAGGGCCCTGCACAGTACCCGTTGTGTAACTGAAAATATAATTAAATTACTGTTTTTTTAATAATAACTTTTTTCGAATCTAAATAGATTATCTATAAATGTATGCTAAAAGGTCTTCCTATATAGGCCCATTTCTTATTTTCTATCAGTTCACTGTCCCATGACTTCCTAAAATATCATATTTCTACATTTACTTGTCTTACAAAGATATGGTCGTTTATATTCCAAAAAACGCGTATTTCGACATTATAAAGGGAATCAAAATTAATAGAGTACTTTCAGTTGATCTAGAATTATGAAATTGGCAGTTAGTATCTACAGGTACTAGTTCGGGAAAGAATTTAACAACTATACATTTGTGGTTAAATTTTAAAAAATAATAAGAACAAAAAAAAGTAGAGCAAAATTTGGTATTAAAGCCGCTAGTTCAAGTGAGGTATCAGATAAAGGGCTCTGGCTAAGCTAAGCTATGAATTTCAGAAAAAGCTCGATACCTTCAATTTTTGTTTGTAACCCTCGGTGGACTCGCGCTTGTCCGGTTTTAATCTATTTTAGTATTTTAATTTTAGGTTCCGATGCAGATTTATATGAATCTCTACACTTCAAAAGAAAAAAATCACGACAAAATAAGTGAAAACACTTATATCTTCAATATTTTTATAAAGTTAAGTAAGTAATGTTTTTGGTGGAACGCGCTATTTTTAGGAAATATTGATTCAAATTGAAAAAATATATATATATATTATGCTGGATAGTCCATTTACCGAGGAAGGTTCAATATCACAATGATAACTTCCTCGTGGACCATTGTATATACGGTCAAAGTTACCTCGAGCACATAGAATGTGTCGTATTCATATTTTATACTAGAGGGCGCGCGCGGCTTCGCCCGCTTATTAGGAGAGAATTCTAAAAAAAACACGAAACACGTGTACAATAAAATATTTTTAACAGTCTGAATTTAAATTTTTATAAAAATCGGTGGCAATTTAAAGATTTTTCCATATAAACTTTCAACCCCTTATTTAAACCCTTAGGGAGTGAATTCTTAAAAACCATGAAACACGTGTTCAATGAAATATTTTTAAGAGTCTGAATTTCAAATTTTATAAAAATCGGTACAGACTACATTTTTTTTCCATACAAACTTTCAACCCCTATTTCATCCCTTTAGGGTTAAAATTTTTCAAATTCCCTTCTTAGTGGATGTCCAGAATATGAAAATAAACATCTGCCCAAATTTCACGTTTCTACCATCAGCGGTTACGGCTCTGCGTGCGTCTTACCTCAGTCAGTCAGCACAAGTCCTTTTATATATATAGATAGATTTTATACGTTAGGGAAGAAAAATACTTTTTTGAAAACGTTTAGAAATTTTAGAATTTGTTGCCACGGCTCCTGGGAACCGTCCAACTCTGCATGGTCTTGGACGGTTTCTAAGAGGCGCGGGTTCAAATCTCACTACGTTCAAATCTTTATACGTTTTTTAAAAAAGTAAAAGCTAATGTTATTCACAACCAGTTATAATCATCAAATTGTGTGTTTGAAAACTTCACGTTGCTATTTCGCACTGTACCTATAATATACAAGAGGTTAGTCGTGGCGCAGGGGCACAAAGTGTGACTGTAAACGCGACTGGTTGTGGGTTCGATTTCCACTCGAGAAAATGAAATATTTGTTTAATAGTGGAGCGAAGATATGGGAATATAAATTCCCATATCTTCGCTCCGGTCTCAAGGCAAAGCACGGCGTGGAAGATGTCGAACAAAAGATTATTATAGGTTTACCGACTAAGAACGTGCTCAAGGGGTTATTTTAATTCACTTATTCTCATGCTCTGGTTATACTACTTTAATGACATTTGTTTCTTTAATCACATTTATTCGATTTATCACTATTTGTATCGTTTTTCTATTATTAAAACGATAACAATATTGTGCAAAAAAAATAATGTTTTTTGCTTACGATTTTATCATTTGTCACTAACTAATTTATTTAAATTACTAAGTTAGTTACTCACCTACCTATTCTACTTTAAATCCGTAGAAATATTTATTATATCATTAGATATATAAATTGCGTACAATACATTTGGGGGTCAATTGAGCATATGTATCAATAATTTGAATTTTCTTTAATATTGCATATCTTTTATATTTAGGACAGTGTGCAGCCCGCCTCATACAAAGTATACTTAAGTAGTGCTTGGACTTATTGGACATCTTACTAATTGGAAATTTTCAAGTGTATATCTAAGCTTACCTATTAGCTACACACTCTTGCAAATAGTAGGGAAAGCTGCGGGAACCTAGTGTTAATACATTCCGTTACCACGCACACCTCCATTCTCAAGATATTTAGTGTTAAATGGCGGAATTCATAATCGCGCCAAACGAAAACCATTCATCATTCCCCTATGTGCGAATCTAATCCACAACCTTCGCGTTTACAGTCAAACGCTTTGCCGCTGCGCCTTGACGCATAACAATGACATAATATATATGTATATCAACTAACACAGAACATAGTAAAGCAGCTTTGCATAGAAACCATTAATCTTATTGGGTTGCATTTAATACGATTAGACTACAAGGTTTATCCAAATGTAAATTATGCATATTTTTTATTTATTTTTGTATGAGTTTTGATTGTGCCATCGAACATATACTTTCTTAAAATAAACAAAGAAATACACTTTTACCTATGGCTTGCCATTGTGTTCAAATAAGTGAGTAACTAATAACTAAAGTAGACTCCCAGACCACAGGTTCAGTGGATTTCTATAAATATTAATCAAAATGAATAAATGTACCATAATGTAATGTAGCCTATAGCCTCCCTAAAATGGACTATCCATTGCAGAAAAACATCTTCAAATCTAACCACTATTTTCTTGAGATTAACATATTTTACTCAAACAAACTCTAACTTTATTTTATTAGTAAATAGACTAAAAAACCTACTTTTTATTTTAAAAAGATTGTAACCTTAAGTGGAACTAGTGCTCTGTTGGCAGCCTGGCTGCTTTACTTGTGTTTTTGTACATCTTTTTAATATGAAAAGGTTGTCTAGAAAGAATCGCTGATTAGCAATAAGACCATTTTTTGTGCATCAATTGTGCCTATTTTATTTATCTTATTTAAATAATTGTGTTTAATAAAATGTAAATAAATAAATATACAATCCAATACTACATCATTTTAAATTATCTCATAAGGCAATGTAAGTGTATATGTGCTTTTTACATTACATTATAATTACAATTCTATATCACTTTCTAGTAAGGTTTATATTCAAAATTTAATGCTTAATAATAATAAATAATTATATTGATCTCACCATACTAAGTTTACATTAAGAGGAGAAATTTATTTCCCAGTCAATTTTGGCCTTACTAAATTGTCACAATCAAACTGCATTAAATATTGAGTAAGTTTTCACTTTGATCACAGGATGACTAAAAAAACCAAAAAAAAAAACCAAACAGAACAAAATTAATCTGAGATATCTACTGTGGCTCCTGGGTAGACAGGCAGCCTAGTCTCTATTTAACAAGTAAAGCATATATTGCTCAATAAAAAACCGATCTGGACTTTCTAGTATACAGTTGTGGTTGGCAGCCAGAGAGTCAGTTTTAAGAACACTTTTAATAGCGCGTAATGTATGAGTGTAAGTCAGAAATCCACAAGTACCTAGAAATGCCAACAATCTTGGAAGATGTGACTGTCTGACAGAACACCCGAATACTTCATGTAATGTACTCTTCCAGCCAAATCACATCACTTGACTCAAGGGAGCTTATGTACTCACTCATTGAGGGGAGTTGGAGCAATGTCTCCATCTCAACAAAACTATAGCCTCTCACAATCTCATCTGATTATAGTTATAAAACTAATAACAGGTGTTCAATGTATAAGACAAAAACAAATTATATTTTTTAATTATTTCAATAAAAAATTAATAAGTGAAAATCACATTAAAATCCAATGCATCATTTAAAAATTATATACATTAAAGCTCTGCATTAAAGCAACTTTTTAAAATATTATTTAAGATTTAAAAACTATAATGGTTTTAAATTTAAATTATAAATAGAAACCATGTAATAAATGTAAAAAAACTTTGTTAAAACTCATTTGTAAATAAATTGTATTCACAATTTATGTACAGCAATATCTTTTTTTTTAGTAGTCAGGGAGATATCATAATATTTTTGTCGCTTTTGTGTAATTAAATTGTTGTTTCCTAATATTACATTTGATTGTGTTACAATATTTCTTTTGTAGTCAAAGTTGAAAGCTTACAGAAACTATTATGAACTTTTTTATTTTCCAGTTTTCAAACTAGGTCAAAACACACTTAAGCGTGACTGTAGACAAATTGATATAAAAAGACTATTGTATTCCATGCATTAAAATGCATAGAAGCTCAAGAACAAAAGGCACTTGACTTAAATCTTATAATGTTTATTGTGAATTTAAATATAAAACTTTCATTTATATTTTCTAAATAAAACATAAGAAAATAAAATTAAAAAGAAAAGGATGTTATGGCACTGAAGAAGAGCATCTAACTGTAAATGCAATGGTTGTAGATTAGAATCCTTTCCTTGCAGTAATGAATTATTTTCATTTCTCACTAGTAATGAGAGAAAGCATGACATTAAACACCACTTAACATGTAATGTCTCGAAAAATGGGTGGTGTCTGGGAAACGTAATATGTTTCTTATGCTCCCTCACACTACCATGCTATAAGAAATGAATAAAAAATAATAACTATATTTTTCTAAATTTTTCATTTAAAAACTAAAATGGTATCAAAAATAATATATTTCTTACCCAGGCATAGGAGCTGTTGCATCAGGCACTGGATAACCATCTATCAATGGTGCTATAGCCATTGCTGGATCTCCAGCAATCTTAGGGTCTACAGGTCCTGCTCCGGGCCAACCCCACCCTTTGAAAACCCACAATATCGTTAGCTTTACCAATATCATTAAGTTATTACTGACACTCAAAATCAGATTTGTGATAAAAATCAATTACTTTATGTTTATAATATAATCGTTTATATTCTTAACAGAGTTACTAGAACTATTCTATACATTTATACCAAAATAGACATACATAAATTCTATGCCAAGTGTGTAGTTATTTTCACAGCTGTGATTATAGAGTATAATAAAGATAGTAATTGGCCGGGATACTCTCGAAACATATTTAATTAGTTATCATTTATTTACCCCATTGATTCCATGAATTTCCCCAAGTGTTCGGTGATGAGCTCCATTCTCCATCAGGACCGTCAGGCACTTCACTATTAGGATCAGGATTTTCTACTTCCATGGGTGCTTCTCCTTCTTCTATTTCGGGTTTGGCTGGTGGCCCAGCAACGATAACTGCAGCTTCCTTCATTGCAATCCATTGTTGTGCGAGAGCGGCCCAATCTACTTGACTAGAATCTATATTTTGATACGCAGTCGGATTTAAAGCCCATTGTGTGGGGTATGCAGCATTAGCGGCATCTTTCCCAGAAAACATTGTTTAATGATTTTACTTAAATTTATTAACTTTTTATTTATGTTATAAAATTATGAGGTTATTAACATTTAATATTTAATAATAGAACTTCTGTGTACAACATAATTACAGAAAAAACGTATATAATAATCTAACCACACTCTTCAATTGAACTTTTTTTAGTCCATAGATTAAAAATAATAGAGTAAGTTAGTAGACATAGAATTAGGTTTGTTGTGATAGATTACAAAATATTGTTCTACTATAGAATATTAAAAATAAATGAAAATATAATAAAATTAATAATATTATAAAATGTCGTAAGACATAAAAATAATTGAAGTTTAACGAATATTAAAAGGTTTTTTATTGCAATAGTAACCTAATATTAGTTATATGTAAAATGATTTAATAGTGTAGTTGATTACTTGCTCATAGATGGCAGTATAAGCCTTAAAATTTTTGTTCAACTACTCAACCACAGATGGCGGTACTAAGATCAAGATGAACAATACATATTATAATGTTATTCGTAGTGAGATGATTATTGACAATAATAAAAGAACCGGCTAAATATTCGCGCAAGAAGGATTTCATAAGAACAAGCAAAAAATCACGTTTGTTGTATGGGAGCCTTCTTAAATATAAATTTTATTCTGTTTTTAATATTTGTTGTTATATAGCGGCATAGCGGCGACAGTAATGCCTCATCTGTGGAAATTTCAACTGGTGACAAAAGGTCTGTCTGAGCGGAGTCTTAGTAAAATGGCGAGAACCTATTTACCCTTTGGGTACGGAACCCTAAAAAATAAATGACAAAATGCTTATTATTAGGTAACTTTAGTTCTAGTCGACAATTACGAAATTATCTAATTATTTAGGTTATTATTCTAATTTGCTTTTATGACACTTTCACTGACTAATTAATAATAAAATATAAGAGTAAATGCTTTATTCACTAATTAAACTTTACATATACACTCTAATTTAGTTGAAATTCCACAATTCTATTATAAATTATAAAACAAAATAACAATTTAGTAGAGTTGAGAGGTACTAGTAACTGTCACAGCTGTCAGCATCTTTGCCCTTAAGACACTATTTCGATGACAAGCGTGAAAATGCTCATCAATTACATATTATTATGATGACATAAAATATAATAAGGCGATATGATAAAAGGTTTAAATTATTGAAAAAAAAGAAAAAAAAAAAACAATTATATTATAATTATTAAGTTCTTGAGGCTAGTCGTGGCGCAGCGGCACGAGGTGTGACTGTAAAACCGACTGGTTGTGGGTTCGATCCCTACTCGAGGAGATGAAATATTTACTTAAATTTATATTTCCATTTCTTCGCTCTGGTGTCGAGGTTAAGCGCGGCGTTGAGTTCTGCCACTCAACACGCAATGCCTCCAGAGTTCGGCAGAAAGTGGGGAACGGAGTGTCTTAACAATAGGTTCCCTCTGCCTACCTTGCTGTGTGCGGGATACAGCGTGAAGCTGATTTATTTGATTTTTTATTTATTAAGTTCTTATTTAATCAAAAATTCATCTTACGTATTTTATTTTATAAGAAGACTTTTCAAGTTATCAAATTGCATTAATTTGATATCTTGGACAGTTATCTTAAAATACCTACCTATAATAATTACGAAGGACTCTATTTGTGTCCTGATTTTGTCCCTAAGTAGAATGTTCTTTACGCCTCGTGACCTGATCATATAATAAAGTGATAAATATAATGTACTTATATAGAAAACGTATTAAAAAAATTTGAACGTAGCGGGAATCGAACCCGCGCCTCCTGGAAACCGACCAGATTGGTCGGTTCAAATTTTTATACGTTTTCTAAATAAATATTTTTCTTTCCTAAGTGTGGAATAACGCTTTAAAAATGTTAAAAATATAATGTACCTAATGTTAAGACACTCCTTTTCAATTAAGACACTTCTGGTCTTCAGTTTCCGCTGAATTCTGGAGGCATTGCTTGTTTAGTGGCGGAACTACTTAATAAAGCAATTTAGAATGTCTAACTTTTCCTCTAAATCTTCTAGCTCTCTAGAGTTACAGTTGAAACTTGATTATCGGAATATTTGTTGTCGGTAAGTATTCAGATAATCGAATGTATAAAGAAAAGTGGGTTTTGTACATTATGTTTTGCATAATGTTATCAGTTTATTAAAAACGACAGAAACATTGACGAAAATCCACCTTTATTAAGAAATTTTTAAAAAAAAATCATTTTCCAATATGCGGTTAATCGAGTTTCTAATGAATATCTTTCATTGTATATATACATTTAATGTAATTTTTATAGGTTATTAATACGACTATACGATAGTCTAGTATTATTATAATTATGAGATATTTTTTTGGATACAAAAAAATATCTCATAATCATATTATTATGCAGCAAAATGGTTATTATCAAAATGTTCAAAAATAAATTTCATAGTTTTTTTTTAAATTATGATATTGCAAAATTTTGAATTGTTATTTTAGAATTGATTTTAGATACTTTACTGTATTCTTACTTGATATATGCTGTGTTAACATTATCTTACTTTTAATATGTTTATCTGTCCGTTGCGTTACGAGACTTTTACGTTAGTTTACATTACTTATGAGAGTTTATGTTACTTACGAGAGGACGTCTTCGTCACTCGGAGAAATAAATAATTATTTATTAATATTTTAATTTCTTCGCTCTGGTAGCAAGGTTTTGCCTTGCTACCATACTACGCGGTATTGATTTCCGCCACTCAACACATAATATGAAACTGTATGAAACAGAGCTAAGACACTCTGTTTCACACAGTTTCATATTATGTGACACACTAGGTTCCCTTTACCTATCTGCCTTATTGCGGGACACAGCGTAATGCTAAAAAAGGCTTATGATCAATACATGGGATGACAAAACCAAACAATAAATTGTGTAATGTAAAAAAAAAACGCTCATTTTATTTTATTTATAATATTTATTTTCTATCTACTCTTATAACAATACATTTTGTTAAAATACAACAACTACCTTACTTAAGATATTAATTTATTATTCAGCTTTCACGCATTGGCAGGCACAAAATTCTCTTCACGACATTCACACTCTTACATTAATTTAGACAGTGAGCCTTATCACATCTTTGAAGTGACGTACGTTGTATACTATTAACCTATCACTATGAACACGTATACAACAAAAGTCTTTTTATAAACACTATATGTTTAACTTAAAGCTAGCAATGGTTCCTCGGGATCATGCTTTAGGCTTAAATATTTGGAATTGGCTTGTTTCCATTGTTCCTTTTTATGAAGAGTCTTTTGTTTTGTCGTCTCCAGTTTTGATTTTGCTTTCGATAGTTTCTTTGGCGGGCTCGGCGCGTCGAGCTGCTCCAGCGTTTCAATTATGTTTTTAGGTTTACTTACAACGTTTCTGCTTTCTTCGCTTATTTCGTCGAGCGTACCATTTTTGTTTGCGTATACCACGACGTAGTGCGAGTAAGCAGTATTGGAAGGCGCGTTTATATCGGCAAAGTCTCTAAAATTAGCAAACTGGTCTTGATTGTAGTTGGGGCGTGGGTTAGCTATGTAACCAACGTTTAGGGATGGTCTGCCATGGCCGTTATTGTAGTAGGAATTATAATTGTCGCTATAATCTCCGTCCTCATCATTTTGGGCGAAGAAAGTACCTCCTCTTATAATGCCAAAATTTCCAGAGCCGAGAACGCTAGAGCTTGCATCTACTAGGGGCTCAGAAGCCTGACCGTTCTGTTTGCCAAAGTTCTCGACAGATTTATAACCGCCAAATAACGGATAGTTTAACAATGACCTATAAGAATTCGGACGCTGGCTGTATGCAGCCTCTTGGCTTCCAAATCCTAGTCGAAAGTTATTGGCTTGCCGTGGTTCAAATAAATTGGCGAAAGTAGGAAAGAATGTTTGTGAGTCGCCAATAACTTCGATGGAATGGTCTGCGGCTGCTTCAGCGTCGTCTGGACGGTGAATGTGGAGGGGTGGTGCCACTGCTTCTGATATAATTTCTGATGATTCTGCCGTCAGGTCTGTGTCATCTATAAAAAACAAAAAAAAAATATATGAAATTTTTAAATTAATAATTTAAATATAAAGAAACTATTATATTTTATTATTTTAATATTTAATAAAGTAAAATATGAGAAATATATTTATACAATATAAAAATAATAAAAGTAGTTAAATTATCTGTAACACTATTGCATTTTCGTTAAAGTAAATTATGCAGCAAGTATACTGGTACATGTAAATGAAGTTTGACAGTTGGTACTTCGGTAGGCGTTAGTGATGTGAAACATGTATACATTGAAATTGTCTAATAATGACAGGCTCACTGACGACTGTATAATAAACATACATACATATGTTAACTACTTAATAGTTTCAAGTACTAAGTCGTATCAAGTGCATTCTTCCTGTTCGAATAAGTAATGCGTTGTGAGGTAATAGAGGAAAGCTAACGTGAGATAATTTCCGTGTTGTTTTGTTTGGAAACACCACTGAGCCTTGATTTTGTGGTTTCTACAAAGTATATTGTCGTAATAATATAATGTTACTAATAAAGCTGTTTATATTTATTATTTATGAGGCCAGTCGTGGCGCAGCGGCACGAAGTGTGACTGTAAAATCGACTGGCTGTGGGTTTGATCCCCACTCGGGGAGATGAAATATTTACTTAAATTTATATTTCCATTTCTTCGCTCTGGTGTCTAGGCTAAGCGCGGCGTTAAGTTCTGCCACTCAACACGCAATGCCTCCAGAATTCGGCAGAAAGTGGGGAACGAGTGTCTTAACACTAGGTTCCCTCTGCCTACCCTGCAGTGTGCGGGATACAGCGTGAAGCTGATTTATTTTATTGTATTTACATTATAATTATATGTGTATTTCATGAATATTTATTAAAATATGAGGAATGAATTGAAATATCAATTCTCATTAGATATACTTATAATAATTATGCAATTTGTATTGTATATTTACTCAATTGTTATGCAACTCTATGATGCACTGTATATAAATATTAAATTATATATTTCCAATATTTGTTAGGAAATGTTAATGTGTTATGAAAAAAATATATTCAAATGTCATTTTTTACACGAATATTCTCATCACTACATTAAAACTGAAACCTCAAAGTATTTTTTTTAATTTTACATACATACAATTTAAAATTAACATTAAAGGAGTAAAGTAAAAAAAGACACTTCTAGCGTTATTTATGCTTATGTTATGTTTCATTTTTAAAATTATAATTGTTGATATTATTACGTGGTTTGATTACGTGTGTTGATTTGTCGCACTCTCCGGCCGACCGGCGAGACGTTTTGTGGAGAAAACCAGTATTATGTCACATAAGTGAAATGTACTCGATATATTACCTATAATGATTTCTTGATTACTTTACCTTAGTCTTGGTGACCGAGATTTGCTTAATAGATTGTTTTAAATTAAATTTTATATTTAGGTTAACAACAACATGTTGTTTTATATTTAGGTTTTACATATTTTAACATATTTATCACGAACTCAAACTTCATATACAAATTAAACATTATTTGATGCAGCAGCGTTATCATAAAATTTTGTTACTCAGTTGTCGTAAATTTTAATAAAATGAAATCTCGGCCAAAGGTCTCTAAAGAGGAGTGAAACTGTCATATAGTAGGTTTCGTTAACACTTATATAAAATGTTATTAGTTATGTGACAATATGTTACGATAAAATTCATTTGATGTTATTCTAACCCGAGTCACCTTCGACCTACTACCACATATATATAATCACTTAAATATTAACATTTCTTAAAAAACAACTTAATTTCAACACAGTGTCGTAGGTCAGGAGAAAGCTTTGGTAAGCTCACTATGAAGAGTGGTCTAACATATTTCAAATACGTGACCACACTGTGCAATTATAAAATTTTGGTCACGTATTCTGTAAACTGTTGTTATGGCTAATTTGTTGTTGTGACACACATTTTTTTTATTATAAATTTAACTGACATGGAGTTGAAATTATAAAGTAAATAATAATTATAGCAATAACAATTATGTACCAGTTACGTACGTACCTAAACAAAATTAATTTTAATTTATAGTAAAAAATATTAGTTTGTTTTTTTATACAATTATTTATACATTTTAAGATTACTTCGTTTTTAGCTTAACTACATAAAATAAAAAAATAATAATTAGATTTTAAAAAAATATATAAAAGTAAATATACGTGATTAATTCGGTAAAATAGATTTTTTTATTTAAAATGTGTATAATCGTGAAAATCAAAGATATTACTATAAAAATAGTTTTTTTTAATTTGAAATATTTAACAGAAAATTTAACCAATGTTCATTTGTAATCTTATTTAAGAAGTTTGCATCATTTCAAAGCTACTAATCCTCCAATCTCATGTCTGTCTTTTCCAAATAACATACAATTACACAGCAAAGTACTACGTACTGCAGCCTACGGAGCAAAAGGTCGGATACAGTAATGAGGGAGATTTAATCACGCGCTCTACGATTTTAAATTTTGTTTAGACAGTGTTGTAAAAATACTATAAGTACAAAGTTGAAGTCCTCATGGCACTGAGGCACAAACGTGTGACTGTAAGCGCGATGGTTGTGGATTCGATTCTCACTCGGGGAACTATTTATTAATATTTTCATATTTTCGCTCTTATAACAAGATAAAGAGTGCGACGTTGAGCTCCGCCACTCAAAACACTATGGATTGTCTTAACACTAGATTCCCTCTGTCTACCTTACTTTATGCGGGATACAGCGTGAAGCTGAAAACAAAATACAAAGTGTAATAAAAACACAGATGTGAAAATGCGCTGCTAATTTATCAAAAGATCAATTTTGATTTATTTTGTAGAAAAAATAACGCTTTAAACTATAAGAGGAAATCCTTTACTACTTAATTTTAAGCTATATTTTTTACAGAAATATTTGTCTACATATTTTGTGGCTATTTATTTACTAGTAAAGTGAGAGAAAGCTAGATTCTGACCAAACACTGAGGAATTATGATTGTATAATAGCAAAAAGTTACAAAAGCTTTTATCTGATCATTATGAAATTTTGTATAATTTTTATTTTGTTTGTGCTCAATTTTTATGTGTTACTTTCTTGTTTCAACAATAATTCAAAAAATCTTTTAATATTTTTTTAGTATAGCTTTATCAGCTTTATGCTTGATCCTGCAATATATTATAGTATATTCAACTCCGCTTCGTTTTTCCAAGACCAGGAAAATGAAAATAATTCATCCTAGCAAGCGGGATCAAATCACCAACTATACGGTTTACTGTCAAAAGCTGTCCCAGAGCGATAAATTATCGGTATCACTAATAGTAAAATTTAAATATATACAAGTACAGCCCGCGAGGTCTAAGCTGAGTTTTACATTTGTGTGAGTGTTTATATGTAACGTAGGTACACCTACTTAACATATATAAACACTACAGGTTGGTCGGCTACTGATTTTTGGCAACTAGCTCAGTTGACACTTTTTGTACTTCAGTGTCACATATTATTTAATTTTGTGTTCGATTTATTAAAAGTGATAGACAAAGTTGGCACTGTTATTGTTCAAGTATGGAAAAATATATATGACGACGCCGTAGAAGAAAAATAAATCATGGACACAGAGCTGTTTTTGATTCATTTTTAACTCAAATGGAATCTCAGACGGGACTAAGAAATATAAGAATGCGCTGCCGGCGTAGAAGATTTCTTTTTTCCAGCTCATAGCAGAATACGTAAAAGGAACCTGGGAATCTAGTGTTGAGACGTTAAGACATTTAGACACTTCCGTTCCGTATTTTAAATTAAATCTTACTTTTAGAAAAGTTTTTTTCTGACTCTACTTTTATTATACTCACACAAATGCTCAGCTCAGCCTTGCAAACTGTATAATGTTGTATGTGGCAACTGTATTATGGTTGTCTAGAATACATGTATAATTTAAGAACGATATTGTTTTATTTAAAGTGTCTGCATAATTATTACGATCCAAAGTAGAAGGCCATTATTTTCTAAGTAATCGCTTCCTTCTTAAGAATTGTGCTGTTTTCCGGACAGCTTCAGATCGTAGTCTCAATAAAATAATTATATGCTGAACTCGGTATACAGCTCATATTTAAATAATCTTATAAAAGTACCTTTAAAACCAATTCAGCTTAATCGAATTCAGACGAAAAGTAATATTACATTTAGGTAACAATTAAACTTTTAAAGCACTAATTATGGTCGTTGCAAAATTTTCGATTAAAAATAAATGGCACAAGTTCTTTTTTATAAAAGAAATTGTGATTAAATCGAGTTATTAAAATATAAATGAATGAAATGAGCACCTTTAGTTATAAAATATTTTTTCATTACTTAAACAATATACGTACACGAGAATATTTTTTTATTTATATATTAGATATATCTGGTCTTTAATTGTAACAACCCATATTTCTTTGTTATAATCTTGAAAATATTTGTGTCTTCATTCCTTTTGCGGAATTCGTATCCTCAACCATCTCATTCAGCCAGGCTCTGCATCTACGACACGATGGCGTCAATAAATCAAAACATTTAAAATACTATCAACCAAATATACCATTAACTAAGTCATCAATCATTATTTCATATATAAATATTTATTTGGCCTGTAAGCATTACCCAACAGTCCATCTTCAAAAATGGTCTATTGACGAAATCTGGAGCGTGTCATCGATTGCGTAGAGCTGTCAACGTAATGGCACGTAATGTTTCCGACGTGTGAGTACTGAGTACGTTATTCTGTAAGCATTGGTAATTGTCGCCATCGTGTAAAGCTCAATTCAAAC
This sequence comes from Heliconius erato x Heliconius himera, assembly GCA_013421005.1. NCBI lineage: Eukaryota > Metazoa > Arthropoda > Insecta > Lepidoptera > Nymphalidae > Heliconius > Heliconius erato x Heliconius himera. The sequence continues at coordinate 89,129 of JAATLQ010037875.1, read as the reverse complement.
ATTTGTTTTTCAGCTTCACGCTGTATCCCGCATAGCACGGTAGCTTACCGTCTAAGGGAGCCTAGTGTTAAGACACTCCACTCCCCACTTTATTCCGAATTTTGGAGGGATTGTGGCGCGGTGCTAATGAAAATGTCAAACATTTATGATTGTTATACATTGCAATATATATTACTGTAAGTTTTATTGATAATTCTTATTAGTTAAATTTATTGTAACTGTATTGCAACGAAGGTACTACATATCAACGGTCTATAGGATATTACACTATATACATACAATTTCTCTCAAAGACTGTCTTATTTTTTAAAGTAGACTTATCATTTGGTTTTATATTATAGTTTATAGTTTAGAAATATAAATTTAAGTAAATATTTCATCTCATCGAGTGGGGATCGAACCCACAACCAGTCGGTTTTACAGTTGCACCTCGTGCCGCTGCGCCACGACTGGCCTTTATTCTATCTGTATTCTAAAAAATAATAATGTAGACCCGGAATTATCTTAAGTACTTTAGATGTAAATAAATTTAAATTACCATGGCAGGTGACAATTATAAAGTGTTACGTGTCAGGAAAAAAAATTATTGTATCTACATGAATACTGCAACTTATAATCGATTAATCATACGCCATTTTATAAAAAAAATTTAAAATATAACAGCTAATTAATCTTCTATACCATGCATGTAAAAAATATTATAATTTAATTGACCATATCGTGTTCACATTAGGAGATAGCTTTTTTTCCACTGTAACCCGCATATAATATGGTAGGCAGATGGAACCTAGTGTTAAGATACTTCGATCCCCATTTTCTGCCGAGTTTTGCCTTGTAGACAATTTGTTAACACTATTGTCAGAAATGCTTCATGCTATATTCTGCCATTCTGTTAATGTTTGAGGTTACTCTGGCAAAAGACTGTATTCTCAACCTACTACTGGTAGATACTATCGGTACTTACTTAATTTCAACTTAAATGAAATTTAATCATCATCAAATTGAAATAATTTCTTTTAACTCCCGTAACAAAATATATTTATTGATGATCTAGAATCCCAAACAAAGGCATTTAGATAGTATGTATTACGCAGCTTAGCACGTCACTTACTCGCTTACATAATACGTAATTGAGGCACTGTCGTTATCTATAAGCTCACAATCTCGCTTTTTATTACCAGCTCGATTAGGGACGCGCGAGAGTGTGATTACAGCATTTGGACTTTTGTATTTAGATTACTATTGTGGTTTTTATTATCGACTTCATAAAAGAATCTTATTGTGTTTTGAGAGACGACCTCTTTTCCAAATCTAATCAGAATCTCAGTATTTTATTACATTTCGAAAGTGTTCATAACTTCTACGTTCACGGAAGCGTTTTATATGAACAGTTTCGTGGGCACCAAAGTCAATAGTTACGATCCATTAACCGCTCTAATATTAATTTAGACGTAAGGAAATGACGGTTAATGCTTACTGGAAGTCATTAATAATATCATTACTTTAATTTGTCATAATAATTATTATGAAGCAGATATAAGTTGGATTGTTTTTGTAATAAACTTACTTATGCCTATAAATAAGTATAAATGCATATTTATATGTGTATGTTAGTTAGCATGTTATGTGCTAATAAATAGTGCTAACAACAATGTGAAACGTTTGAAAGTGTTGGCCGTCAAGTATTTATCTCGAAAAGTAAATTTATTTTCATATATAAACATAATAACATGAGGACTCAATCCCGTTTCGGGAGAAATAATTATTTTCATTTTCCCATTCTGATAAACTAAAAAAATATAACGACAAATTTAATATCTCTATTTCTGTATTTCGTAAATAATGATATTCTTAATATTAGAGATTTAATTCCGTAATTAGACAGCCTCAGTATTATTGATAATATATTTCAAATGTAATATGTATACCATTACCATAATATACTTATAGCAATCAAATTTGTGGCTTAAATGGCTATGATCGTAATAATCTTGTTGTATTACCATAATCATAATAATATTGAAGATGGGTTTATCTATAAATAATATCTAGCTACTGCTAACATGACTATATAATAAGCTTAAAATCACGAAAGATTTATGTATCGAACACGATTTATTTAACGATTTATTTAAATTAGAGAAGCGATCAGAGTTAGGTAAGCCGTTATAGGCACTATTGGTAATAAGTACACATTTATAGATTTACTAATGTATATTTAGTTTGATATTAGTTATATTTTATAGTGCAAATTAATATAAATTAATGTTCTATATTTTAACAAATTATTTTGTGTATAGTTTAACAGATGCCTTTTTCTCAAAATTGTGCATCGTATATACGGTGGCTTTAAAGAGTAAAATATATTTATAGTAATTATATTGCTGACCTCTTTGATATATCAAAATGCAAGATGAGCGAAAAGCGGTCTAGCACTTGGTTCTTTTCTTTTCGCTCATTTTAGAAGAAATGACGGCACGGAACGATTTTTTTGTCGTCTATGACTAAGGGGCCGTTCAAGTATTACGTAAGCATTGTAGGGGGGGGGGGGGGGTCTAGGGTTTGCTTATTTTTGACGTTTTCAATGAAATATTTTTAAGAGGATTGCTTTTTTTTCATGACATAGGGGAGAAGGCGGTCAATAATTGCAAAAAAACTGCTTACGTAATACTTGAACGGCCCCTAAGATAGCGAAAAAAAAAGAAATTAATACAAACATTCGCTTAAGTGTGAATGGAATCTAATACCGTGTACCTCCTGATCTTTTCAAATTCATTATTGGTGATACTAACAATAAATCATTCAAGACAGTTAAGTCTTTAAATTTTGTTTTTTAATGACATTTTCAAACAATTGACATCTGTCAACAAGTGTATAGTCTGTGAATAAATAAAACCTTCCCGGTTACATTAGTGTAAAGAATAATTAATTATCCCAATTTATTATCGCATTATTGTCAGTTCAAAAGAGCGGGAAATGTAACATATGACGCAACTAACAAGCTATGTAGAGTAAAGTAGACTACTCGTATGCTTATATTTATAGGTTCTTGTTTTTACACGAAAGAAAGTTGTACTTGTATCTAGACGGGAAGGAACCTTTTATTTTTTTTTATAGAAACATGTATATTACGTAGTTGCAAGGTTGTATGTATTTATTAATTAATAAAAACTAAAGTTGTTGCAGGTTTATAAGCTATTTGAATAGATTTCGGAATAGTAATAATATGAACTTGAATTATAGTATACAAAAGTGTATTAAACCTTGTTGACTAGAGTATAATATACCTAATTATGTGTGTTACATTGAGGCCATCTTGGCGCAAGGGCGCCAGCATATGACTGTAACGCGATAGTTGTGGCTTCATTTCCCATTTGAGACAATGAGTTATGATTTAGGAATAATACGGGATACAGCGTGAAGCTGAAAAAAAAAGCATGTTAAATGAAAAAAAAATATATATATTTGGTAAAGGGCTATAGCGTCAAATTAATAATTTACTACATAATTTATTATTTATAAACAACTTAACACTTAGGCAGAACACTAACATATTGCCCTCGTACCTACTCCATTATGATTTAAAACGTGTTCACAAGATGTCACCATATTTCGTCACAAAGTGCAAGTGCAGCTCTCACTCGCATTGTATCGGACATTTCCTATTCACACTACACGAGTCGACGCTCGACACTGCATTATTCATCAAACGTAGTCAATTGAGAAATGAAGCTTAACGAACTTTGACGAACATGTGTTATATTTCGTTCTACACATAATGTTGTTTATTTTTTTATAATTGTTGCCTATATTTAAACTTTAGTAAATAAAAATAAATAAATCAGCTTCACGCTGTATCCCGCACACAGCAGGGTAGGCAGAGGGAACCTAGTGTTAAGACACTCTGTTTCCCACTTTCTGCCAAATTCTGGAGGCAGTGTGTGTTGAGTGACAGAGCGAAGAAATGGAAATATAAATTTAAGTAAATATTTCATCACCTCTAGTGCGGATCGAACCCACAACCAGTCGATTTACAGTCACATTTTGTGCCGCTGCGCCACGACTGGCCTCTTTGAACTTTAGTACTGGTGTAAATTTAATTAAAAAGAACAATCGACACATTGTCATTTTAACGGTAGGCAGATAAAATAAGATTTTGAGCGGAAGTCAACGCTGCATTTTGTTTTTTTTTTTTGCTATCAGGGTGAGAATCATTGCCTCGTAATCTATAATTCATTGCCCCCAGGTTGGAATCAAACCCACAATCTTGTGTACGCAGTCTCAGGTTGACTCATTAAGCCACAATGGCCAAAATGTTATAATGATTACATAAATATCTTCTTATATGGAATTTAAATAATCTAATCTTTGAATATAAAATCATATGAAAGTAACAATTAGAATAATTAATTTTAAACTTCTGTATTAAAATATTCTGAAATTAAAAATGACAATAATGGCGATTTCATGTAGTAATAGTTTTAGTAAATCCTATCAGTGGAAAACAAGTTAAATAACGCTTTTAGCCGATGACAATCTTTCATTCATAAAGTTGGCAAATATATTACTTCTTATATATTCTGTTTAATGAGACACAGAGCGAAGGAAATTTATGGTCTTATGTAAAAACAACCTCCATGGAATTGAACTCACTCCTCCATGGTATGTTTTACTAATAAAATTAATATAAATTAGTAAAATTGGTATGGTATTTATTTATTCAACTTACAGATACACAAGTCAAAGATATTTATGGTTTTTTGCGTTCTAATTCATAAAATTTAATTATAATAAGGTTTTTTTTATTATTTGCAATAATAATACTAACATTTAAATAACAAGGAAATGTGACATAAAAAACGTGATCACCTCAGTATCGTGACATACTTGCAGTCAATCAGTAATGGAGTCAACGTTAGAAATAAGTGACTCTCCTATATTGAATTATTCACATACCAGTATTCTATCCAGTTTATCCTTGAAACTGACCGCATATTTGTTTCCGTAACATTGCGGCACAGAAATTATTTACCTGGTTTCAATTACCCTATACTTATGTTTGTTTATTTTATGATAAACAGTGCTTGTTAATATTTTGATACAATTAAAATAAATATATACTTTTATATAATAGTATAGCTATGTAGTAGATACATGTATATAACTCTAATGTAGTATTTATTGAGGACATATCTAAATAAATAGATTAAGTAAATAAATAAATCTTCACGCTGTATCCCGCACACAGCAGGGTACGCAAAGGAAACTTAGTGTTAAGACATTCTGTTTCCCTCTTTCCGCAAATTCTGGAGGCATTGCGTGTTGAGTGAAGAACTTACCGCCGCGCTTTACCTCGACACCAGAGCATTTCTTTGCTCTGGTGTCGAGGTAAAGCGCGGCGGTAAATATACATTTAAATAAATATTAAATTTCCTCACTTCGGATCGAACCCACAACCATCGCTATATCGCTTAATAATATTAAATACATTTTTATAAATCATCAATAAGCGATAAAATAATAATTTAAATATCATATTGAGGCCGCCGTGGTCCAGGGGCAAAAACGGGTGCCTCAACTCGCAATGTCTCGAAAATTCAGAGGAAAGAAGGGAACGGAAGTGTCTTAATACGAGGTTCCCTGTGTATGCGGGATACAGTATGAAGCTGTAAAAAAAGGAAAAAAAGTATTATGTAGTAAAACTTAGACACTGGATTTTACCTGACATACGATTCGGATTATGTTTTATTATTGCGTTACAAATATGTATTAATTATCTGTATCTTAAATTAAGTTTAATATTAAACTAGTTTTATATGCAAAGCAGCTTTAGAATTCTTGTTGGCCGTAATTATGAATATCACTTTGTTAGAGCTTAGCGTAGTTGGATTGTATGTATGTATAATTATTATAAAATTCCTACCTAAGAACCTATAAAAAAATAAACCTACTTATAATTGCATAAAAACATATACTATTATTATTTGCGTTAGATAAAAACATATTCTCATTTTATATAAATTTACATATAAAATATGAATTTAAGTAAAAATGTTATTATCGTGGAAGGTTCATAGGAAGTTAAGTTTTCTCACGTTTTTCATTCAAGTGATATTATGTAAATGCCTATTGTACAAGAGCTTACAGTACTTGATTTGTATAGATATGATTAATATGAGCAAAGAGTATAATATTAAAAATAATTAAAAATGATTATATAAAAGTCATTTTTATAAAACCATTTTTAATTATATAGTTATAATTAAATTTTCAGATATCTTTCATTAAAAATGGGAACGTTCTATAAGCAGCATTTAATAATTGTATTATTAAAAAATAGATAATCAGTCATTCTCATCTAAGATTTGATAGGAAATTTGGGCAATCTCCTTATTAAATAGCTCTTATAAACAAGTTTATACTGACTAAAATATCCATATCACAGGAGAAAACAAAAAAAAAAATCTGTTCACTTTCATTTTGTTAAAATATAATTATACATTGCAATATGCACGACTCTCCTTATTAAAGTATGTGATGACGTTTCACCGGCATACAAACACACCAATTAACATTCTGCAACGAATTTGCACATAAATGGTATTAGCAAGCATGTTGTAGGAAGAGTATAGGTTGTACCTCAGTAACTTTTATTATTATTTCTTTGTTTCTACTTCTTGTAGAATGATAACATTATTAAATATGTTTAACGTAATACGTAGGTAATAGCAATGGACTGTGTTAAAACTAGGTTCCCAGGTTCCCTTTGTCTACCATGCTATGTGCGGAATACAGCGTGAAGCTAAAATAATGTAGTATAAATCATAATTGAGTATAATTTTGCAAAATGAGGTACTTTAGTAGGTATTCAAGTTATTTTCTACATATAATTCACTAGGACAGTTGATGATGATTATGTTTAATATGCGTAAACTATTTAACTTTGAAGTAAGATTGCACAGGTGCACAAATAAGACTTACCGTTTGATAGTCCATAGAATAATAAAGAAAATAATAGCAACAAATATATGTAAAATAACAAAAAAAATATTTTTAATTATTTTAAAACTTTTTTCTAAACAGATTATCAAAATAAAAACTAAAAGATAATTAAGCAATCGAAATTATATATTGCAATTTAAATAGGAAAGCATTCATATTTAAATTGCAATATGAATTATATATTTTTGTTTCTTTATTGTATCGAAATATTTTTATAACATTGCACTGTATACAGCTGAACGTGCTTAAGAAACCAATCAAGGCTGGTACTTCGAAATAATTTTCAACACCAGCTTCATGCTTTGATGGACCAAACGATATTCAGATAAAATTACGTTTTAAAAAGCTATAACTTACTTATTCTTGAGTATAATAATAAATGTGTATATGGTTTTCATATATACGAATTATAGTGTAAAATTAAGATATACGAAAGTAAAATAGCAGTCATCTTAATGGGTAGTCTTTTGGATCAAATAAACAACCACACTGCAAAAAAATCATTAATATAATTAATATCAGGAAGTATATATAAATAAAATTTATGAATATTTAAATTTAATCTGTAGATTAAATTTCTGTATACTAATTTTTGTAATAAAGATATAATATTTATTCTTATGATGTATAATTAATAATAGCCATATAATATTATTCAATACAAAATTAAGCAAGTACAACTTTTATATATCAGTAGGCCAATGTGAAACCGGTGGTAAGTTAAATATGGTAAAAGGCTTGAAACTATTTTTAAATAAAGCATGAAAAATATAATAATAATTATTAATTACCTTACCATCAGAATATTGTAGCAATGTGACTTATATAATTAAAATATATTATATAAATTATCTTTTTTTCTTTTTCTTTTTATACTCTTCTGTGAGTAGGTACACCTCGTTATTCACACTAAATTCAAAAAGTTATAAAACTGGCAAGTGCACGAATTAAATAACAATTGAAAGTGCTTTCCTGTTAGTTAACATTTTATCTTTTCGTATTTCCAAATACTCTGTGAAAAAGTTGTAGGTAAAATAACAATATAACGTTAATTATTCAAATCGCGTGGGAACGAAACTTATGGTTACCAATGTTAATCTTACAATGAAAAATATATTTCAATTTAATTACATTTATTAATTTAAAGTAGTTGCAGTATGTATAATATTTTGGATTTGGTCACATTAGGGACTTCTGTCTCAAAATTTGTAAGTGGCTATATGTGAAAAGTGGTAGGTATATTAAAAGGCAAGGCTTTAGGTTTATCGTCTCGTTTGAAATAAAAAATTAAATCAGGTTCACGCTATATTCTGCGCACAGCATGGTAGGCAGAGGGAACCTAGTGTTAAGACACTCCGTCTCTCAATTTCCGCCGAATTCTGGAGATGCGTGTTGAGTGGCGGAACTCAACGACGCGCTTCGCCTCGACACCAGAACGAAGAAATAGAAATATAAATTTAAATAAATATTTCATTTTCTTGAGTGGGGGATGGAAGCCACAATTTTTCGCGTTTACAGTCACGGTTGGTGCCCCTGCGCTGCGCCACGACTGTCCTTGTTTTGCGGTTTGAAATAATATTGAAAATAAAACTGAAAACATTCGAGCTAACACGTATTATACCTAAATAGAAGTTTATTGGGAAGAAAATTCTGAATGTTTTAACACTCATAATTCTCCAGATTTTTATCGACGACGTTAGGCTATGCGCTAAAAGTAGTTTACGTGTAGAGGTGGAAAACAACTTTAGTAAATAATAATTATTGGTTTTGGAATATAGAGTGTATGTAGGTCACAGAGCACTGAATGTCAAGAAGATCACGCCTCACGCCTCTTTGTTGCTCAGAAATTTATAAACTGCACCATGTTGGGTCAAAAGGTCAGTACTAAACATTTTGGGTGATGAAGATTCGATTTTTAAAATTGCTTCATTATTTTTGTTGTTCTAATAAAAAAGAGAGATTCTTAACGTAAGCGTTTTAAGTAAAAATTGATTGTCTGTAAATAAAATCGGTTAACGGACGATAATTTTACGTGATAGCGTCATGAGAAAACATTTATGAAAAATTACATACTTTTATTATTAAAATCATAGTCACTGAATTATTTTATATAAAACAAAGATTTTTTTTCGATAAATTAATATTTAATTCCACTCGTTAATTGAAATATTTTTTTTATTTAAATGGAAGAATGGATAGATGTGTTAACGAAGTCGACCGTTTATGTCACCGTGTCTCTCTATCGCTTTTTCCGTGGTCTCGCTTGCACGCTAGGCTCCGGTGGAACGTGACAATGAGTCATGCTTTTTCGTGCGTGCACCCGGCGTTCATAGATTAATAAGACATTATCGTGTCAAAAAATAATTAAAATTATACACGAGTCTCCCTAGTTAATATTACTGAAAATACTGTGCCTATACAATATTGTTTTTGTACGTTAAATTATTTTTCAAAGATATAGATAGATATTCAGTTATAAACCAATTAAATTTCTACATAAATTAATAATTTAATTGTAACTTTAATCAACTTATAAGAAATTCATTTTAAAAGTACAAAAAATTTGCAAATCAATAATTTATTAATTTAAATAATTAATAGCTTATTTTCTTAACAATAATATAGTTATATATTTTTTACCTGTAGAGAACCAACTTGTAATACGAATTAGTTTCAGTTGGCCGAGCGCCACTTGAAGGATGAAAATAAATATAATTGACTTCACCTCGGATTTTCATAACTATATAAACATTAAAAAAGGTTAATTATTACATGGATACTTAGAAATCGTTTCTACATCCAATCAAGGTTTGTGCATTGTTTTGGAGATTTTACGGACTAACAATAGAGTTTAAAATATTGCATAAACTGGGCGATCAGGCTCGAGATGCTTGTTGGATATATATTTATAAAAACACAGAAGATATATGTATAAGAGAAAATGTTATTGGTAGAATTTAATAACGTAATAGAATCTTACTTTTAGTGTTAACATTTAGTACTTGTTTTATTTCAATCGCTTTATGAATAAAAAGGAAATATTGCTACAAAGTGAGTGTGTTATTGAATCAGCTGAAATTTTAGCTATCAAAGTATGGATATTGTTCTTAGAATGATAATGTTATTAGATCTCGATATGTATTGTATTTGACATCTCTGTATAGTCATGAATAAAAAAATCTTATCTGTGTGTTGAACAATTTTCATGACAATGGCGGAACTAAACCTCGCGTTTTGTCTACCAGAGCGGTTAAATGGAAATATTTTTTGTGGTTATGTGTATAATTATTTACCTTGTTACCGCGCTGCGTAAAACAGGCATACAAAGTCAAAATATACATAGCTAATTGACGCAAAGCAGGTACATAATGTAACATTTGCACCCATATCTGATTATATATCTTATTGTCCTGAACCAACCATGAACTGCGTATTTGAATGTTAAATACCTGCTTCTCGTCGGCTGTGTACAACGTTGAGTAGAAATATAATTATTTTTTATGTGATTTCATTTAAATAAGAACCATTATGTTATTTTTTTTTAAGTTCATTGGTTTTTTTATGAATGTATTATACTTATAAGTTTACTGTTTATATTTAATAGTTTATGTCTAAATTAAAACGGCATAAAAAGTAACTAACGGTGCTTGAGTACTGATTTCTCAAAAAAAAAAATTATGGAATATAACTTCATTAAGTTTATTAACACAAATATTCGCCTAATCCAGTCCCAATGTGTTATCTACACAATTGATGATTGTGTTTTGCAAACACAAATAATTTTATTAAACACGTTCTACGTGTGTTGCTCAGTCTTGAAAGTATAATCGTGACGAAAAGTGCAAATCAGGTTTCAAATTCGGGTAACCGCACACGAGTTTGTGAAACATGGGAAGGTATAATTTTACACGAAAATCGTATTAAGTGTACATTTTTAGTAACCTTTCTATAGAGGACACTCATGGTTGTGTTTTCTATAATAGTATTATTGTAAAAAAACTACAGAACAAAAATACACAAATATTAGTATAAGAAAAATTTATATACGTTCACGTACATTTTATAATATTAAGTTTGAGAAAGAAAATGATTAAATAAATTATTTCTATAGTTCGTAGTACAAAAGAAAACTCCTACAGGATCATTTTTTTATCGATGTGTGTGTTTGCAAATCAATATCAAATATCCAGGCGTATAGTCCCTTGGTATTGGTACATAAAAACCGGATAAGCGCGAATCGGGCTCTCCCACCGCGGGTTCCGTACAAAAATTGTAGGTCTCGAGTATTTTCTGAAATTCTGTCCTTCCTCCTTTCATTTGATACCTCACTTGAACTAGATTAATACCAAATTTTCCCTCCTTTTAAGCGTATTATTTTTTATTATTTAACAACTATTGTATAATTTTTAATTATTTTCCTGAACAAGTACTACCTGTAGATGCTTGCTGCCAAATTTCATAATTATAGGTCAACCGGAAGTACTCTATTAATTTTGATTCCCTTTATAGTGTTGAAATATGCGTTTTTGCGATATAAGCGCCCATATCTTTTTTTTAAGTAAGTGTAGAAATACGTTTTTTTTTTCAGAAAATTATGGGGTCGTAGATCTGAGTATATGGTTAGATTTTCAACTCGATATCTCCAACCGTTCTTAACATAAAGTCTCTTGACTGAGAGATAGACAGACGGACAACAAAATGATCTTATAAGGGTTCCTTTTTTTCTTAAAAGAAAAAATATTAGGTTTCTAAACACAATCAAAAGGTATTATGCTTAGTTTTTTCTACAATTTACATATTCGCAGCGTCAAAAAAAAATCAAAACTTGTAGGGTATTTTTCGTTGACCTAGAATTATTAAATCGGTGCCAAATAGTATAAATAAAGGAGAATATCTAAGAATTGGTGATTTATAGATATAACACAGAAAGAACCACTGTAAATTTATATTTAGTAGATACATCATTTTTACAATTTTAAGTTTGTCACCATCAATTGTCACTATCATCACGAAATTGGTACAGAGCCCTCAATGTGTTTTTTTTATTTCAAGTAGTATACTAGACCACAATATAAAAATCAGCTCAGTTACAAAACGTTGCCTTTTTGGTAGGTAAGTATTATTTCGTAGCTTATGAACGCTTTAAACCAGATATGCATATGTAAATTATATTTGTAACAGACGACAAAAGTGATTGCGGTACTGTAGTATAGCGAGTGCGACATATCAAGCCAGATATTTGGCGTGATATTTTTTCAAGTTTTTATGCACACTATAACCCTGAACTCAATACTATATTACTTTCAATAATAAACAAATATTGAGAACTTTTATAATATACATACATTTTTTTATTATTAGAATAAGAAGAAATTAATAATGATCTTTAATAGATTTACTTTTGTAATAACACTGCCTTCTCACATATTCGTGAAATAAACATTTTTACCTTGATTATGGTGAACAAAGGCGTCATGGGTAATAAGCAAGTAAATAGTTTTTTTTTAAATTATCTATTAAAATTCTTTTGAATGCACTTATACCAAATATTAAGTTAATACTTAACACAAAATAAAAATCTATTCACTGTAATAAAAAGCGTAAGCGCGAGGAATTGGCGCGAACTATGATTTATGTATAACAAATCGCACAGATAATGCAGCATAAGTAAAAGCCCGCGTATGGCCTTGACCGAACAGAACAATGGCGGCGCAGATGCACGGTAGTGAGAATGGGAACACTTCAAACTCCAAAGGACAGGTTAATAAACGTATTTATGTTTCTATTTTCTGTTGGGAAATAAACTTAAAGGTATTCTAAGTTAATTTAATTAATGTGAACACAAAGGCTATATTGTGTATTGTTAAGTTTGTAAAATTATTATACATAATATTTAAATGAAATTAAATTATAACTGTTTTATTACTAAACAAATCAAACACATTTAATTACTTCCGATTTTTGCATGTGCATGTATAAAAAAATATGACGATGTGTCTTGTACTAACCGTAAATCGTAATTTTATACAACGGCACAGTACACATAAAATATTCCTGACACTGTTTGTACATAACGTTAGAGAATGTTGTGTAAATTAAAAGTACAGTATAAGAGCCAGTCCGCTTGTGGTTTATTTTTATTCGACTACGGCAATTTTATGAAATTTGTCATGTTTCTTCTTATATTTACATAAATATATTTTCATAATGTTTAACAACACAGTATTCCGCTAATTATTAAAATGCTTAATAATATCTGTTAAATACAATATTTGTTAAACAAATTGGCGCCAGTAGTGGCGCCGGGGCACATGTGTGTGATTGTAAATGTGACTGGTTGTGGCTTTGATCCCTACTCGAGGACATGAAATATTTATTTAAAGGAGACTGAAACGATTGCAAACATTATTGGGCACAGAATGTAAAGAGATGAAAAGGCAATGATTTAATAGATTCAGGTGCATCATTTCCTCTCTGAAAATTATACTATCAACAGATAGTTTTGGCTATCTGAAAGCTGAGTTATTAGAAATTTGGTAAAATTGAGGTTAAGTTCACAGCACAATTTCTATAAAATCAACCTCCAAAAAATAGGTGATTATTGAGAAGAGAGAAAAAAAATCCGTGAGAAGAGATTATTGAGAAAAAAAATCCGTGAAAAACAAAGCAGTAGTCGTTGAAAATATCAAACAAACAGGAAAACACTTAAATCGCTCAAAATGAGTGAAGCTAAAAATGCTAAAATTATTGGACAAGGTTCCAATGCCAATCAGCTGTCATATCTGTCATTTAAAATATGATTGATTTAATTGATTCAATATGAATTTCTTTTTGTTTTTTCAGTAAGTCATTGACATTTTCTTTATTTATCCTGTAATTATATGCGCTAATAAGTGTGTTAAAATACTTAGACTTATTTAAAATAAACAAATATTTTTATTTGTTTTTTGTTTATTTTATATTTCAACTCTTTACACTTGGATCCAAGATTTTCCGTCTCCTTTATATTTTCATTTCTTCGCTCTGATGTCGAGGCAAAATGCAGGATAACAGAGTAAATCTAAATATTTTTTAAAATGTCTATCCAAAATCGAAAAGAAATGGCAAAGAAAAATAATAACATTACATTTATATGAAAAAAAGTACAAGTTTTTATTAAGTAGAGGTTCAGGTCATAGCGGTCTGCTATACAGTTAGATTCTTATTCATCAATGTTTGATGCAATGTTTCCTTAACAAATAATAAGTCACATCTGAGTATGATTGCTTTATTAGCGATCATTGGCACTATAGAGTTTATTGCACTTGTGTGTTTATATTTGAAGTATGTTTAGCATTTTGACCTACATGTTCTTTTTTTAGTTTATATTAAACGTGTACAATTTATGTTTCTTTACATAGCACAAGAGAAAGTCACTTATCATCAATACTTATATATGTATGCTTAAACCTTACGAACTGTGCCATAGATTTTAATACAGTTTTCACTAATAGAGTGATTTTAGAATTTGATTTATATGTTTAAAATACACACATAATATCAGAGCAAAAAAAAAAAAATACAACATTTCAAATCTTAAAACGAGACACAAAAAATATATTGTATGTGAATATGCGAAGAGAATCGGAGCTACTCGAACACAATAATTAAAGAAAAGCTTGTTACGTAATTTATATAATTATAAATAATATGTACCTATAATTAACACTTCTATATAAGAACCTCCATTTCTTTGAAGTTCCGTATGAGAAGTATGTCACTTCTCACGTTACCGAATCATACAATAAAGTCTATTTATTTTGACAAACGCTTTAAGTTTTAACTTATTGTTATTGTGTGTAAACGGAAGTGATAATTTTTACGCCATGCCTTACCTACTATAAAAGATCATTGTTAACGAAGATTTTTTAAAACATAATTTTCAAACGTAAGAGACGTTTGAAAATTATGTTTTATAAAATATTAAAAAATTAAATTATTAAAAAAAATGTAATAAAGACGTATTAATGTTATTAAAAATAATTTATTTCTTCACGAAATATTTAGGCGTAATTCAGCAGACATTCTATGTAGAAAAAAGTTTTAATGAATTAAAACTTTTTATAAATAGCAATAAATACTATACAGTAAGCATCTTTAGTTATTATTCACATCATCATCATCATAATCCAATACATAACATTAAAATATTTACCATACGAGATCATATCTGATGGTGGTAATACTCATGCATATGTTAAAAGCTAAACTAATCCTCATGTTTTATTATTAAACATGAGTTTGCAAAATCAACTCTTATTGATTAAATTGATTCTCCTTTTATTTTTTATTGTTGGATGTAACCTACATGTACACATTTTTACAACAACTTTTGAAAACAAACGTTTCTTAGCAGCTAAACAATCTTTCACAACGGTATAACATCGCAAGTTTAAATGCCGCTGCAAAATTATGGTTTTTATTTAATTTGATTTTAATTTATTTTTAATTCCTTAGTGAGAATCACTTTGACCAAATAATCATCAAAATGAAATATGGCTGAAAGTGACCTTATCTGCGTGACATAGAATATGCGTGAAGATGTACCTATTTATATATGTTGTTGCCAGGATTACGAAATAAATTGGATGTAAGAGTTACACAATTTCAAAGTAATCGCCATGCACATCAGTGACTTAGCGATTCGAATACATGAACTATTTTGTTAAAAAGCTTTCGAGCATACAAAGTACCAACTACAAATATAGAATAATAATAATGTGTACAGTAGTAGACGATGAATTTAACAAAAAGAAAAGATCACAAATCTATATCTATGTTTTTTATAGATAACCGAAAGAATTTATATTGTTTTTACATAGAAAGCAAAGACAAAATAAACAATATGTATAAGTATATTTTATATGTGAAAAGTTAATTGGTTGTTCCATTTTTAGCATCTGTTTACTTTGAGGTTTTATATTGGGAGAGTTATTTATTGCACGACAATAATTAATACATATTTATAACTTTTAAAATAATTTATTGCACAAATAATTTTAAATACACGAATAAGAAATGGGGTCAAAGTTTATTATATTTAAATGTTTCAAGCAGTTGCTAAAAGAAATTGCGAAAAATATATAATTAGCAGTCCGATTTCGCAACTGTATTGTCACGAAGTGCTTCCCGCGTAAAACCGCATACTTTTTAAGAAGTAAAGACCACGACGTATTCCGGCGTTAGAAATTTGTAAATGTGCTTTACTCATAATTCATTAATATTATATTGGACCTAAGTTATTTTAGTATAGAAGAGTTTTAAATTCATTATTAATGAAATTACATCATTTGATAGAAATTTACAAAAAATCTTATAGTAGGTACATTATACTATGTATTACATATTTTCTCGCGTATAATTTAATACAACCATTGATATGTCGAGCTTATTATTGTAACGACGGAATATCCAAAGAGCTTACACTTTATATATTTCCTTAATGACTGTATCACATTTTATAGCTCTCTGAATCGTTAAGTCCATACATATTATGAATAAAGAAGCAAATAATATACATTGTCATGGATCCTACGTAAGTAAAAATTTAAATTATAAATAAAATATTATATTTACTACCTACGAGCTACGCACTGATTTTAATATAAGTATATAAATTGTAAAAATGTATTTATTAAATGGTATTTCGTCTGTGTTTTCCATTCTTATCTTATGTGTATTGCAAAAAATATTTAAGGTTAAGTCGCTTTAAAATTAACATAATATTTGCAATTTAACGCAGCTGACTTCATAACACTGAAGAAGAAAAGAAAAATAAATCTAATTAGTACTGTGCAACCAATATTTTATTAGTAATAAAAAAGTGATTTGTGGGTGAAAAATATAAAGGAAAAGAAAACTATCAGTTATTCAATAAATGAAATGTATGCCAAAAATATTATATTGCGGCAGTTATGCATTACTATCATCTTATTTAATCGAGATGGAGGTGCTATAGCTCGATATTTTATTTGCATAACTTTATAATTATTACTATTATGGGTAATATATATTACAAGCACAATTAATTTTATTCAGTTACACAATTTATTGCTATTGTATTGTTCATTTTTACTATCTTCCGCTCAATTAATTTGATCACCGAGTTCATTCTCCTACATTTTACTTTATGTAATAAATCTGGTAACACTGTAATCTCGTATATGAATAAAATATTTTTTGTCCGTTGACCATTTCCCTATATTGAGCTTTTCTTAATTCACAATTATATGAACAATATGTAGTCTTTTGGTGTACTGGTGGTAAAGAAACTATTAGGGAAAGATTTAAGAGTTTTTGGGTTATTGTTGGCTAATTTCTAGCAAATATATATTTTATTTTATTTTATTTATAAACTATGGTTATATTTCCCTGATCTTATATATTACATATCTATTATGTACACTCTGTCTATGAAAACAGACGTCCCGAGGTCTCAATAATGGCAATCAATGTAAATTTTTAACAATTATTATTAACAATTATTAAAGCCATAAAAAATATATAGACCAAAATTGTGGTATTTACGGACAAAATGAAATTTAATAAGGAATAACTCCATCATGTTATAAAAAAACGTAGAATGTAATGTAGTTATTAGTATTAATACATTATCTTAAATACTATTTTTTTACAAATATCTATAATTCCCATCACTATTTCATTAAAATTTAATATAAGGATAGAGGATAATAAATAACTGTTAAGTCAAACAGTCACCTAAAATTATTTACATTTATTTGAAACGTGACTGACAGTCTAAAGATTGAAGCACGAATTTTCAATGAAGGATGAAACAGCTGTTATTATTTATATAAATACTGTATTCGTGATTAAGAAGTAAGGAAAATATCAATTTTAATGAAGAGTATTGCACTATCATTAAAATTACAATTACACTATGTGCGATAGACCTTCAAATTGTAAAAGCAAAAGTAATTTACAAAGTCGATAAGTTTTTATGACTAAAGTTGCAGTTTTACAATAAAACATTAAAAAATAAAGATTATAATATAAAATGACGCTCTGCGATCATTTACTTCACCAGTTAGTTACTCCACAAAAATTGGACGTGCGCTATAATTTATAGCAGAAAATAAAAATGGTTGTTTACAAACTCCAAATTTCCGACAATAACAAAAAAGGATTGATCAAATATTGTTTGGCGTGACGGTCCAAAATTTGAGGTACTTTGGTGCAATAGCAAAAAATAACAAAAATATTATATATGCACAATATGGTGCAAAGTGTGATGATGCAAAGTGTGTGATGCCTACTGCAAAACATGATACCGGCAGTGTGATAGTCTTGGAATGCATGAATTGGAGAATTAAACGTATATGAATGAATTCTAACATATAATTCAACTAATGATATACTGAATTTCTGGATGTTCATTGCTCCATCATCAGACTTAAGTATTTGTGGTATTTATTAAAGCGCAAGATCAGGCACCAAAAAATTGACACAAAAGAGAGAATGAAGAGATTTTAACTTACGAAGAATGCAATACATTTTTCAAGAATTTCTAAAGTGCGTGTTAGCATCTCGTAACGTTTATTAATTTTAGTAAAATTTTACGAGTTTTATTAGATGAGAGAAAAGCGGAAATGTTCTAAGTTAACGAGAAGTAGGAAGAATTAGTTGCGCGACTATGTGAAAAGTAATTACAAATTATGTAAGCCCATAAAGGAGAGAGAAGTTGCGAGCCTTGAAACACAATCGAGATTAATGCGTTACTTATTCATTATACAAAAGGTAAACCAGATTTATCTATTAGTTTAATTAACAAAGATGCGTTTATCTATTTATCTATATGGATTCTAGCCATTTCCGCCTATTCTTATGTAATTTTGGTATAAGATAAAAATCATGTTTGAAGCTCTTAGCGTTCTGAGAAGTCTCTTGACAGTATCTTATTAGCGGATGTAACTAATTATCTAACACAAAGAGACCTAAACGTGTTAACTAGGTAGTTAATTATTATTTAAATTATAAATGATCTAATCGAAAAAAAATGTAAATATAAAACTTTAGTCTCATGATATAGCTGGGATATTTTTTTAATACACATTTTATTAGATACGAGCAATCGTTGAGCAGTGACAGTGCCTTACTGTAAGCGGGGTAATTGTGGGTTCGATCATTTCTTCGCTTTTGTAGATGGTACTAAAGTGCGTCTTCAAATTTCGCCACTCAATACGCAGTATCTGAAATCCGAGTGGAGAGCGGAAAACTTAGTGTTTCATACTAGGTTATATCTGCCTGCCCTGTCATGTGCTGGATGAAGCGTAAAACTTTAAAAATACAGGAAATATTATAAAATAAATTTCAAATTCATCATAGAAGTGTGATCATTACATTCTATGTGAAATACCTATAATGGCCAATATTTTATTCATATTCGTTTGATTTGTAATTTATGAGTTTTATATGAGAAATATTTGTTCCCATTATATAATCAACAAAATTCCTTTGCCGCCAAAACGATTAACAAAGCTTCAAAGGTCGTTGCAATGATTGATAGAATTGGTCATGGTTATGTCAATGTCACTTATCAAGCTGTGTAAACATTCCTTATAATAATAAACAATTATTTTACATTCAACGTAGGATGTGCTGTATGGGATGCTTGTTTTATGCCTACGCAATCCTCGCGTAATTAAAAGTTGCTAAGCCTTGAAATACTACTCGTTTCTACTTGCGAGGTGGGCTCATTTTAGTATTCAACTATTCTAAATATATATTATTAAGTAAATAAATATATTATTTCTTTTTTCTTCTCAACACGCAATGCCTTAGAATTCGGCAGAAAGTGGAGAACGGAGCTCTGCCTACCCTGCTGTGTGCGGGATACAGCGTGAAGCAGATTTTTTTTTATTCTTTTTTTTTATTGTTAGTGATAGCAATTGGTATAATAAATCATAATTATGTTATAAAGCAGGAAGTGTTAAATATTTTTATATAGGTGAATATTTTGCTTAAAATAAATAAATTTCTAATATTATGAGTACTCAAACTTATATCATTTTATTTAAATTACTTGTTATTTAATGTTTATTTTATGAACGTCACAGTAAAATACATAAGAATGAAAGCGTTGTGTCAAACACTTTGTTATTAAATTGCGAAGAATATGACAATTTGTGAAACATGCCTATTACAGTTACAGCAATATCATTATTGCACATGAAGCAATCGAACCGAATGTCTTTAAATTGAAGTGAAATATTTCTACATGCTGTATTACGCCTTATGCACAGTATATAGTGATGTGCACCATAAGAATCACAATCGATTTCCCGGAATGACGATTCGGCCTGTATAGAATATGCATCTCGTATGTGCTGATGCGATACATCGATTATGTAATCCGCGACATCGTTTCGTGTCCAGCTCTCATTATACATTCCAAGTTTCACTTTCGCATAAGCTACGGTTTCACTGAGACTTTAGGATATTTATTGATATTGTTACGTCACGCCGTATTAAATTTTGCTTAACTATTTTATATTAAAATAAAAAAAAAATACATTGTGGGTTTATATATACCGTACATCGCATTGGAAATTTTAGACCACTTTTTTCCATAGGTCCAGGTCTATGATCCCTTAAAGCACAGAAAAAATCAAACTTCTCAGTCAACGTAATTAACAGATACAAGCATTTATACATCAATTTTGCTACATATTGTATGAAATTCTATTCTGGTATTTATGAAATTTGGCACCAAGTGAGGACTTAAGGTAAGTTTGCCAAAATATAATTGTGTAAACTGCATTTAAATCGGTAAAATTTCAGAGAGTAGCGTGAACAAAACGATCAGACAAGTAAACAAAAAAATAATTATGTTGGGTTGTATTACTTTAAATAAAAAAATATTTATAAAAACAACCCCGCAGAATTTAAAGAGGTCCCGACTGTAATAATAGATGAGTTACAGCTTTATTATATATATAGATCTGTATATTTAGAGACCAGTCGTGGCGCAGTGTTACGAAGTGTGATTGTAAAACCGACTGGTTGTGGGTTTGATCCCCACTCGAGGAGATGAAATATTTACTTAAATTTATATTCCATTTTTTCGCTCTGGTGTCGAGGCTAAGGGCGGCATTGAGTTCTGCACATAACACGCAATGCCTCCAGAATTCGACAGAAATTGGGGAACAGAGTGTCTTAACACTAGGCCCCCTCTGCCTACCCTGCTGTGTGCGGGATACAGCGTGAAGCTGATCTGTATATTTTTTGTTTATTTAAATAAGCATTTTGCTTTTATTAGACTCTTTTTTAGTAATTTAAAAATTTAGTTTCTGTAGGCATTTTAAGTATATTTTACTGCATTTGCATTATCTAATATACACCTTAACATAAAA
>JAATLQ010037875.1:12029-67706 GCA_013421005.1 Heliconius erato x Heliconius himera | reverse complement strand
CAATGCCTCCAGAATTCGACAGAAATTGGGGAACAGAGTGTCTTAACACTAGGCCCCCTCTGCCTACCCTGCTGTGTGCGGGATACAGCGTGAAGCTGATCTGTATATTTTTTGTTTATTTAAATAAGCATTTTGCTTTTATTAGACTCTTTTTTAGTAATTTAAAAATTTAGTTTCTGTAGGCAT
Source organism: Heliconius erato x Heliconius himera (assembly GCA_013421005.1). NCBI lineage: Eukaryota > Metazoa > Arthropoda > Insecta > Lepidoptera > Nymphalidae > Heliconius > Heliconius erato x Heliconius himera. The sequence goes on along the minus strand of JAATLQ010037875.1, from coordinate 67,520 downwards.
TTTAAGTATATTTTACTGCATTTGCATTATCTAATATACACCTTAACATAAAAATAAAAACATAAATAATAAAAACAACGACTGTTAGATTAAACATATTTATTAATTACAAACACATATGTATACATAACTACTTATCACAATTTTACATATTAATAAATTTATAAATATTTAAACGGTTTATTTTATTTAGTTAATGAAACTTGAAGTTAATTGAAATTTAAAGACTAAAAACTTGTAAATCGTTAATTGATTGTATTGACAGCAATAAGATCATAAGGCCGCTGATGATATTCGATTAATCTTGACCTACTTCAATTGTATCAAATGTCAGATCATCAAAACATTAGATTTGAATCGATTGAACTATCGATGTTTATATGAATAAATATTTAGTGAAAGTAAGCCAACACTATTTTTGGTAGCCTTCTAACGGAGAACACCGAGTGTAAAGCATTGTGAATTAATTTGATTAGAGGCTGTCGTGGTGCAGGGACACAGCGACTGATTGTAAGCGTGACGGTTATGGGTTCAATTCCCACTAGTTGGAATGAAATTTTATCACTACTCCACTCTGGTAAAAAGATAAAGCACGGTGTTGAGTTGCGACACTCAAGACGCAATTTGAAAAATGTCTTAATAATTTAGCGGAAATTGGGAAACGGAGTGTTTTAATATTAGATTCCCTTTACCTACCCTGTTATATGTGAAATGCAGCGTTAAATTAAAAACATATAATTGTATCACCAAAAATATCGTCATTATTCATGATATAAGTGTAAAAATGCTTAAATATTAAATAGTATAATAAAATAAAATATATCGGTCCTCATTCTACATATAAAATGTGTAAAATAAAGTAAGACCTTAACAATACTGTAGAAGTGAAAGCATATGAGTTTGTTAATTAAATGATTCATATCAAGATACTTAAATGTATCTATTGCATGCACGTTATCATTTTCCAGAATGAACATGGTTATAGAAAGTGAGCTTTTTATTGTTTTCCTTATTGCCGGGAAATCATTTTTATATAATGAGAAATATATTAAGAACTCGGTAGTAATATAGTTGTCAGTAATATATTATTAGTTATATTTTTATATGAAACTATTAGCTTAAATTGTTTATTAATATTGTTAATTGCAAGTAATATTTTTTTATAAATCTCTAAATAAAAAAGAAGGAAAGGGTTTGACTGAAACTATATGTTTCTTAATATTTAAATCATTCGTCACATACTATGTTTGGGTTAAAGAAGTATACATATAAAAAGAATCAACCTCGACACCAGAGCGAAGAAATGGAAATATAAATTTAAATAAATAATTCATTTCCTCGAGTGGAGATCGAACCCACAGCCGTCGCGTTACAGTCACACCTTTGTGCCCCTGGGCCACGAAGGCCTCTATAAAAATATAAAAAGATATAGAGAAATACAATTAGGTAACAAAGCGTTACACAAGTTTTACAATATTTATTTAACTGGGTTTTATTGGTCAGGGGTCAAGCTATTAGTTTACAACGTTCCGGCATTTGTCTAGTTCGTCTTGGAAGATAAAAATTAAATTATGATCCGTTTTTAGATCATATTACACAATTTACAATTTATATTAGCATTTTGAGTGAAAGTAATCAATAGATGATTATTTTGTTTAAATAAATTTTATTTAAATATATTGAGTTCTGCCAGTCAACACGCAATGCCTCCAGAATTCGGCAGAAAATGGTGAACGGAGTGTCTTAACACTAGGTTCCCTCTGCCTACCCTGCTGTGTGCGGGATACAGCGTGAAGCTGATTTATTTTATTTATTTAAATATATTATGTTCAAAGTGTACATAAGCTATACAAATATGATTATAAATACAAAGAAAACAGGTTAATTGCGAGTCTGACTTGCCCACCGAGGCTTCCGTACTAATTTCAGGATTGTAGGTCAACGGGAAGGTAATTTATAAAGTTGTCAAACTTACGCTAAAAAAAAACGCTGTAAAATTGCGGTCATATGCACATTTTTTCCTATAAAATAAATTTTCTACTTTCGGATTTTTTTGCTTTATTTGTATTGTAAGTTCTCAATTTGCGAGAGAGTTATTTGTTTATCATAACTGTAGGTTCACGGGAAGTACCCCATACGTTTTGATTACGCGGCGAATTAAAAAAAAAATGTAGCAAAATCGTTGCATAAAACCTCGTCAGTCTTTGATTCTTCAAAATCTTTTGATTATTTAATTGTGAATGAATTTTGAATATTTTATATTAGTTAGCTTGATATCTCCACATAATCTGTAAATAAATGGTCTTTAAGAGTTTTGTTTTCACTTTTAATAGTAAGGAACCTTAAAAAGCGTCATTCTCATCATTTAATTTAATTGTTTTCATATTTATTAATTTCTATTTAAAAAATCTGATCAGAATTTGAAGTATTTAAATTGACTGTAGTTAAAATGTTTTCTTAATATATGCAGTGTTGACAAACCTTATTATTTATGGATACCAAATGTTTATTAATTGTTGCTCAATAAGTTTTTTATTCAAGATTACATAATGAGAAACTTGAATTAATAATGATAGCCATTACCAGTGAAGTGACAAAAAATGAAAACATGGGTACACGCAATAAGGATGTGTAAAATGTATTTTATCTTTATTTTGTGTTAATAAAGATATATTGTGTGTTTCATAATATTTTTGTTTGTGAACTTTCAATGTAGTTGGAAAAATATTTTTTTACAAAAAAAAACCGACTTCAACCGGATCCTATGATCAGAACCTAAACAAATTCTCATAAAACTCTTTAATACATTTCAATATACATTATACAAATACATTTCATTTCCTTTGCAATAAAAAGAGAATCATCGAAATCGGTTGGCGTGATATTGAGTTATTCGTCCATTGGTGACGTACATACTTCGTAATGTAAGTTTAAGACAAATGATTTTGACATTGATTCCATTGTCAGAAATGGACTAAATTAATATACGACCTCAGGGGAAGTACCAACAACTTTCAAATGAAAATTATCAAAATCAGTTCATCCAGTCAAAAGTCCTTAGGTAACAAACAGATTTTTTAGATTTTATTAGAGAAGAAACTACTTCGCATTCTATAAATTCACATCGTGCCGGGACGTCGTGCCGTGACCGTTTCGCTGCAGAATGAGGATCTCAGAGCAGTAGTTTGGATTCGCGACTATAGTGTAGCTGTAAAAGTGTTTATAACTTGCCTATACTATCCAAGCTCCTCTCTCTATCGATGCCGACACAATGCCGCATTAAATGAAATATAAATTAAACTTTTAAAAATGAAACATAGCTTTTAAAAATGAACTGATGATATTTCTCTTTCTATGTGGACATATCTATTATTTAATTATAGAAAAATTTCGATGTTATATTCTACCTCGTCCAAATTAACTTCAACTTAATCGTAATCCTAAACTGTAAATTCTTCAACTATGACCCATTTTAAGTTTCAATGGAGAAAAATTTTCAATCTTATTTAGAAAACGCTTAGGAAACGTATAAAAATTTGAACATAACGGGACTCAAACACGCGCCTCCTGGAAACCGACCAGGCGATCTGACCACTATCTAAACCACTAGCCATACGTTCTCCGTACGTATCGGTCTGAGTCTCGCTACGTTCAAATTTTTACACTAAAAAAAAACTAAACTAATTTCACACTTTGTCCCTAGCGGGGTAGTCAGAGAGAACGGAGCGCCAAACGCTACGGTCAAAAAATGTTTTCTAAATAAGTATTTTTCTTTCCTAAGTGTGGAATAATACTTTAAAAATATTAAAAAAATGTCCTATCTCGATAAAGAAATACCAACACGAATTTATTATAAAATTTAGTTTCTTCTATGAATTTAAGTACTCATTATAATTGAGTAGTGCCTTACTACTCAATTATAATCAGTTATAATCAGTTTTGTGTTATTTTTTAACGTATCTTTCATCACAAGTTCTATTGATTGTTTGTTGGTTGTCATATTTATCAGTGTTCTTGCTATTAATAACGAGATATATAGTATTGGACTTGTGTTTCATTTGAAGAAAGAATTCTGTAAAGATAATATAAATAAAATCAGCTTCACGCTGTATCCCGCACATAGCAGGGTAGGCAGAGGGAGCGAGTTCTCTCTAGAACTACCAACGCCAACTCAACACACAATGCACTGCGTGTTGAGTGGCGGAACTCAACTCCGCGCTTTGCCTCGACACCAGAGTGCAAAAATGAAAATATAAATGTAAGTAAATATTTAATTCCCTCGAGTAGGGATCGAATCCACATCCAGTCGATTTTACAATCACATTTTGTACCCCTGCGCCTTATTTCTCTGGTAAAGATAATATTATATCAAATATAGTAATCTATCTACATCTAAACGAGTTGATGTACTACGTACTATTAATTCCTAGCTCTTAATGTCCCCAAATAACAGCCTTTCTCAACATTTTTCTAAAGAAACATTCACTTTATAAATATCCCCCAGCGTTTAATATAATTACAATAATGCGCGTTCGCAATTGTTGCGCGAACTGTTGGAAAGGTTGTGGGGCGTTCTCGACACGATAGCGATGTATTATCGTATTAACACATACATACATATATTTAATTGATTTAATAAAATCAAATAAAATAAACTGATTTTATTAAATCAATTAAATATATGTATTTAATTGATTTTATAAAATTTTAATTGAATTATATTTTTTAATAGTTAAATGCAATTCAGAATTTATTTATAATTGTGAGAGGCCGGTCGTGGCGCAGCGGCACGAGGTGTGACTGCAAAACCGACTGGTTGTGGGTTCGATCCCCACTCGAGGAGATGAAATATTTACTTAAATTTATATTTCCATTTCTTCGCTCTGGTGTCGAGGTTAATCGCGGCGTTGAATTCTGCCACTCAACACGCAATGCCTCCAGAATTCGGCAGAAAGTGGGGAACGGAGTGTCTTAACTCTAAGTTCCCTCTGCCTACCCTGCTGTGTGCTTGATATAGCGTGAAGCTAATTTAATTTAATTTATAATTGTAATATTAAAATTACTATCGGCGTTGAGTTCTGCCACTCAACATGCAATGCCTCCAGAATTCGGCGGAAGTAGGGGAACGGAGTGTCTTAACACAAGGTTCCCTCTGCCTACTCTGCTGTGTGCGGGATACAGCGTGAAACTGATTTATATGAATTTTGAATGTTGACATTGTATTCAATTTATATGAAATAATTAGGTAATTTCATAAATTATACTTTACTCATAAATTGTATAGTATGAATCTTGACCTTCTATTACTAATGTAGAAATTACGATATTAGAGACAATTGAATGGTAGGTATATTCCGTTACGAGTCAAACGTCTAATGAGATTTTGGCAAATCATAGTTATTATAGAGCTCGAGACTCTATGGTCACGTTTTTTATCTTGTAAATGTTTCAAATTACAACAGTTAGTGTTGAAATAAAATGATATCAATATAAATTTCTATAATGTTTTATTCAAATTTTACATTTATAAATGCAATGTGATTTTTATAAATTACACAATATCGATTATTAATTAATATATTCGTATAATCATTTTTTTTTTATTTTGTAACAATCCGTGTTCAAGCAATTAAAAGACCAGGAAGAGTTTTGTGTATGACAATTAAGTTGAATCAACATTTCATATACGTACACGCTACCGCAAACATAAAAAAAAATAAATGACCTGATGATTCGTACAGATAAAAAATGAACCGTACGTTATAAAGTAATGATTTCGTGACATTTTAATTATTTTATTTAAAAGTTTAAACTTATGGACACGTAATAAAAATGAAATTGAACATCTTATGAATAAGCTATTGTATTGACAAAAATGGTAGTGTGAAATTGAATTCCGACTGGTTGACAAAAAAGGTTCAGAACAAAAGACGTGCCCATATATTACAGTTTTATGGCGTTATTTCACCACTTTCTCTTATATAATATTTTGTAAGGTATTACGTCAAAATGGGCAACAATATCGATTTAATTTTGAAATTTTGGATTTTTTATAACAATAATGTGTTCCGGCTTACTTATGCTTCCCATTTTCAGCCGAATTCTGCAAGTATTGCTTGTTGATTAGCGAAAATCAACGTCGCGCTTTGCGTCAGAACCAGAGCGAAAAAAATGAAAACAATAAATGAAACAGGAAATGATATTTCATTTCCTCGAGTAGGAATCGAATCTACAACCTGTCGCGTTTACAGTTACACGCTTGTGTCCCTGCGCCACGACTGGCCTTCACATAACTTTATACTTTCTGCGTATGTCCTTCAAGTAAAAAAATAATTTGGCAATTAAATTGAAACAATTGAGTTATCAATTACCGTTAACAGATCAATTTCTCCGACAATTGACAAAATGTTCTATTTTGTAATCGCAATCGGCCAATTCATTGGCAACCTTGCCGTGTGTAAGTCTTGTGAAATGCAACATAGTGCATTGTGTTGTGTTGCAACTATTGTTATCCCATACATTCGTTCCGACGTGCTCCCTTTGATGACATTTGAGATGATTGCCGTCGTTCTCTATGATTGTCGACTAGAGTAGACAAAGCACACGGAATATTGCTTTGGTAATATCACTTGTTCTGTGTCTATGAAGGGTCCATTATTTACTAATTTAAAAAGGTTAAAAAAATTATAATACTTAGGACGAGTAAATAATAATAATTCAAAGAAAATAAGCTTCACGCTGTATCTCGCACACATCAGGGTGAAATTAGTGATAAGACACTTCGTTGATCGAATTTTTTGAGGGATTGCGTGTTGAATGGGGAAACTCAACGTCGGGCTTTTGCCTTGGTGCCAGAGCGAAGAAATGAAAATATTAAGAAATAATAACTCATTCCCTCGAATCGGGATCGAATCCACAACCGTCACGTTTCAGTCACACTCTTGTACCGATAGGCGACGGCGGTCCCAAAAAATAAAGAGAATGTCATAAAATTATTTGCTTGATAAATTAAGACCAAACGTCGTGCAAGGTATAACTACCTACGCTTAGACATTGATAAAGTAAACAAATTATACACTTTAAATTCAATGAATATATTAAACATCAATGTTTAGCTTCACGCTGTATCTCGCATATAGGAGAGGCAGAGGGAACCTGGGAACCTTATATAATTATAACACTTCGATCCAGTTGAATGAAGAAACTCGACGTCGCATTGACTCGTTACCAGAGCGAGGAAATATAAATATTAAATATTTCATTTATTTAATTTCGTATATGTTAAAAATTATAATTAGAAATGATATTTGAGTAAAATATTCTATTGGCCAGCAAAGCGTTTTACATAAGCAACTTTCACGTGTGAAGGCATTGAACTTTCCATAACCTTATCTAGAGGACACTACAGATAGCATTGTTCATGGTACATGAAATTCATGTTTATTGAATCTAATTGAATATTAAATGATGTCTGTACATATTGCACAAACCGACTTTGAATACAATGTATCTATTCTTAAAGGATATTGAGTATTACTTTGGTATGAAATTAGGTAATGTCAATATCGATTTCTATTTTTTTTATCTGTTTATTTTATTTGAATTGAGAATGATGTCATTTGTTAACTGTATTTAATTACAGGTTATCATAAATATCTCTTATCTACATAGGTCCAAGTTTTTCGTTGCCGGTGTAAACAGATTTTTTTAATTATTTCACATCTCAATCTTCGGGGATTCTTATCTAAGTAAAAGTAAAAAATATAATAAAACAAAAAAAAACTGTTTCTTAAATCTATTTACGAATAATTATAACACATATTACACTAGGTAGTTGATACAGATATTTTTCTTGATCTACCTATGTCACGTATATGAAGGGGCAGATAAAGAGCACTTAATATTAGACTCTCCTTTTCCCACTTTCCATTTCAATGCCTTCCAGACCAAGAAAACCAAAATAATACTTAAATTTACATTTCATTAGAAAAAAATTGTTGTACTGTATTGGGATTTGATATCCTATCTTATAAGCATCTCCCAACCCGTGGTTATATGTGTTGAGCCAAATTTCGTTCTAGTCCATCAAGATGGCGGTGGCGTCAGAAAGAATTAACATTCATTTGTTTATTTTTACTTTATGTACGATATGTTTACATGTCAGGCTGTGGACCTGTTGATATGTTATATCTTCTTAAAATACTTTGTCACTGTCACACTTATTTTTTAATTTCGTAATATGTATTATAAGATTGAGTAATCGATACATTCCTAAATCAATGCGTAACAAAGTTAATATTTTTTTATAAAATAATTTAAAACAGAATGGTGTTACATAGAGATAGTAATTTTTAATTAAGCTCAAATTAGTAAAATATGCCATATCTTAATTTGCATATTAATTAATTTGAATGTAATTTAACGATTCATTATGTTTTAAATATTTTTTTTTAAATTAGACATTTCTTATAGATAAGTTACGTAGATGGTCTAGTCATACAAAAAATATTCATAATCACATTAGATCACATTTCCTTATTACAAGTGTAATAATTTAGATTAGCTTTAAAAAATATTTATTACTTTTATGCAATGTAATGTCATTACGAAAATGACATAACAGATAAAGCACCGTCAGCAGTTAGATGAAACGAATTAGATTTATATTTATAATTTTATCATGGCCGTTGAATTATGCAGTCATGCTTGTAATGTAAGGTTACTTGAATCTTTTTACCACAACACATTTGAACGTCATCTCCACTAATAATAATCTGTAGATAAAGGAATTTAAGAATACATATGTATATTACGTTATATAATAAAATTTTGGTTCTAGAACTGACATTTTGTAAAGCTTTGTTTTTAACATTTTTATTTTTTTTATCATTAAAGCTAGCGAAGCGAATACTGGCAAAGTTCCCTATTGGTTATATGTACAATATAAGAAGACGAATATTTTTGTATTTTTTACGTACTTAATCAGTACAAGAAGAAATAGAAATATAAATTTAAGTAAATATTTCAACTCCTCGAGTGGGGATCGAACCCACAACCACACTTTGTTTTACAATCACACTTTGTGCCACTGCGCCACGACTGGCCTCTAATATATATATGTAATTGATTTCCTGCTATTGATATTGCACGGATGAATTAACGAAACAATAAATGTCATTAGCTACTGTTACATAAGTGTTACAGTAATAAATAATGAAAAACGAAGAGTCATCGATAAGAACGTGTCGTATCGTACATTTGTATTAATGTTATCTGATTTCGCAATGTAAACAAATCACCTGTTAGACGGTTGTGAATAAATTATTAATTATTTATTTACTATTTTAATCTTGACACTCAATGCACTTGCACTATGGTTATTGAGAATATATAAAAAAATATTTAAAGACGAATCATGTTGATAAAACATTTTTTTGGCATACATACAACACATAGGTAAAATTCCACTTTGAATTCATATACATACTTCACTAATTTAAGGGTTCCGTAATTACCAAAAAAATATAAAAAAATGGAACCGTTATAGGATTACTTTATTGCCTATCTGTCCGTCTGTCAAGACCATCTCGAGATCACGTGGTGGTATTAAGTTAAAGTTAATATCAAACTTTTTCTCAGGACTATGGTCTATGGAAGCTCAAAAACAATCTCTCTTCTCAGTCAACGCAAGCAAAAGATACGAGCATTTATGCATCGATTTTACATCGATTATCGATTTTGCATTTTGTATGAAATCGCCGCGTAATCAAAATCTGAAGAGTACTTATTTCAATGAACAATGAAGGAAAAATCCGAAAAGTGAAAATTTATAGATATTTCATAAAAAAAAAATCTTTTCATAAAAAATAAGGACATTTGCTCGCAAACTTAAATCTGTAAATTTTTATAAAATATGCTTCCCGGTGACCTACAATCTAGAAATTAGCACGGAAGCTTCGATGGGTGGGAAAGACGCGCACTTTACCAGTTTTTTTTTTAAAAAAACAAATTTATCTCTACTTACCTCGCTCAGTGTGCTAAACACATATAGATTTATTATTTTCTGTTGTTATTTAATAAAAATATATTGTTAATGAAATAGAATAGAGAGAAGAAATACAATACATTTTTTTACTTTACAATTTGTTAGTTTGTACCATTCGTCATATTAGGTATTTCTTTATTTATTGTTTAATTTTATTGAGCAATATATTGTTTTGAATTGCGAGCAATATAAGTAAGTTACTGCAGGCACTTCCATGTGTATATGGCACCTTAATAAGGGCTATTTGAAAATTCTTTAACCAGTAAAAATCATAAAAGTCGATGTATTGTCAATATTTGTGGCAAGCTCTTAGGGTAATGAACCGAGGTGGAATGACTGTGTACGTTTTATATGATGTTTTAAAATCATTGCGGTTCGAATTATGGGTCGTAAGTCATGTGTTCCATTCCTCTGGGCTTATTTATATAAAAACTAAAATGCATAAAATATACATTTAATTTGAAGTCTAAACGCAACAGTAAACAAATCGTTGTTTGTTACTTTAATTATTGTTTTTTTTTGTTTTTTCCCATTTTCGCCATATTTTTAACACCCTGTTTTGCTTTGTTACCAACAGTGCGGGGAATATATTGTATATTCCGCTACGTCTAAACTCTTACATGGTGCTTGTTATTTTTACTATATAAATTTAGAAATATATAACTTTGAAAGAGTCCGATCGTGCTACGTTCAGTAATAATGTACAGAGTTTCGAATGAAGACGAAGTAATCATGTCAGTTTCAAGTTCTTGTAAAATAAAAAAACTATAAATTTTTATGTTTAAGTTTAACAATAAACATCCGAAGATGAACGCTGAGCCTATAATAATGATCGATGACATTTACGTAATTCTTAACAGCAATGCAAATTCTCCAGCGAAAGCAATAAATTTTCTATAGATTACATAAACGATGATAATTTTTTTGAAAACAAAAAAGGTGAAAACGATGGGTAGATAATGATATTTTTACTATACAGGTCGAATTATTATATAAGATATTATATCAGAAAAAAGTGTGGTGTAGTCTGTTACTAGACTTGAAACATTTAACAAAACAACAAAAAAACTTATTTCTGTGAAAAGAAATGTAAGAAATATATATAAATAAAGGTCAGTTAATATGTTGTATCGTATATAAAGTCATATCTAAGATATTTTTATTTAAAAATCTTCGGAAGTGAACGGTTCCGTTCTGAAATGACAGCTTAAACAATGCTGTTAAAAACATACTAGCTGTGAGCATTAGAGCCTTGGATTTTATTGTTGAGGTATAAGCAATTAGGCAATTAGACTTACCTTGGAGAGAGAAAATTTTAGCAACTATGCTACCGAAGATTCTTTGTTTGGTCTTTTCGGCTTAAAGTTTTGAAATATGAATCTATTTGTCTAATAATTTATTTAAATATTAATGTTTCAAAACTCTTTAGTTTTATTGAACTAAGGTAATTAAAAAAGGCAGATTTTTTGAAGGATTCAAAATAAAAAACCTTTATTATTAAACAGTTGTCGTGGTCCGAAGTTGAACTGTTAGGAAAGAGTTCAGTTTATAGTTTTACTTTTTGCAAGCAATGGAGCGTGGTGTTGCAGTGGGTCATTGTCAATCATAGCGCAGACGGTTTCATTCAAAATTACCCGTAAACTTTATCGCAACTGTTTCGAAGCAATTACAACATTTTTTTTTTGCAACAAACTAAGTTCTCCTTTCTTTTTAAGGGGCCAGTTCAAGTTCATATCACGGCCCATTTATTTTCAGCTATGTGTTATGTTATGTTGGTAATTAATGTTAATTAAACATTATTTGCTAGAATAAGCAATTTTTATTCTGTTGCAAAATTTTTATGCTACGAAACGTTATTAAAGCGTGAATAAATTATCCTGAACATACCATCGATCTTTGGAGTCCTCATTATATCTCCTGTAGGAACCGCATACGTCGCAGAAATCAATAGAAACAGGACAGCAATCCTTGCACTGACACCCATTTTAAAGTTAGTATTTGTTTTAAATTTAATTCAAAAGTTTTTAAACGCAACTATTTCCCGCGTTTGACCGGTTACATTTGCGTTGGAACGTTCTGTACTCGCCGCGCTCTGTCAACAACTGAAGACAGCCGCACCAATGCTGGACTTTCTATCAGTTCTGCGCGGGCGCAGTCAAAACGCTCGCATATCTTGTGATCTTGGTTATTCTTTTTCGATTGATGCCTTTGCAACACATACGTATAATTATTTAATGGTTTATTTTTAACAATTACTTTCTGTTTGCTTACAAGTCTATAGTTTCAGTGGCTTATTGGTGGTTAATTTTCTTTTAATATACCTCCTATTATCAAAAGACATAAAATATAAAAAAATTATGTAAACAACATTTAAAATCAATTAAATAATTTAATGTTTTCATAATTAAATTTGATGTTACAAAATATATTAATAAATATAATTAAAATGCAATAAATATTGAACTGTTTTGATGACTGTTTTGATGATTTATGAACTTATTTTTTATTGCCTGATGTCATTGACGTATTAAATTGATGAGTAATTATCATAATTGACGAATAATCTCAATTTCGAAACTATTATAATATTGTGTCACATCACACTGTTTGTTATGTAAATATGTTTCTAATATTATAAATGTACAGCAGATAATTCAGTCGAAATTACGATATATTTAGCAACGTCGATTTTTTGAAACTTTGTGTCAAAGAGCAAACTATTTACAAAGTGTTTGTGGACATAAAATGGTAATTTTATTAGTTAATAGATATTTTGACACAAATCATTATATTGTGTTATGTTTACATATTAATTTTTCCAGCCAGCGTTAATTTGGTATAGTAAAGTTTTTGTTATTATATTTCCCAGAATAATATTATTGGTTGAATTTTGGATTTTTTAGAAAGCAATACTGCTTTCTGGGATTACTCTATTTATTATTATAAAGTGAGGAAAGCCTTCTAATAAGAAATTTCGATTCTAATTTTGATCTCTGTTGCGGATGTACTAATAATCGAATTGATTATCGGGCCACATTGTGTTATTGTATCAGAGAATTTAGAAAGAAGACGCGGACAATGTATATGATAATTGAGATGGATGAGAAACAAAACTGCCTTATTGTAAAATTGAACTTACCAGACAATTATATAAAATCCTAATCATAAAATCTTATACACTTGAAGTTTTCTTTATCAATGAATCCTTATGAGGCACAGAAGTTAACTTGCTATCAATTGTAATTCCTAAATATTTTATTATCTGTGTCTGTGAGACACTTCATTTTGGCATCCTCCGTGAAATATGTTGACGAAACAATAATTATACCTGTTTGTAAATTCAAATTGAAAATATTTGGATATATGTCAATATATCATTTTTACACCAACTAACCAATGCATTTAAACTTTCTAGTCTTTTATAAATTTTACTACGTCCTTTCATGTGTCAATTATTGTGTACAATTTGAAATCATCTGCAAACAACAATGGATTGGAGTGATTAAGGTATAGTGGAAAATCAGATAATCTTATCTTACAGAAAATGAAATTAAAACCTTTAACTACAATAAAAAATTGCGTTTGGACAAATACTTACGACTCCAGCCAATCGAGGAAGTCGCCTACAACCGTATAAATTTTGTTCCGTCGTTCGTTCTTAAACAATCATTCTGCTAATCGCATAATGTATTTCTCAAAATGTTTTTGAACGAATGGACGTATTAAGGAATCAAAAATTTAAGCAAAGCTAGACCTGACGGAAATTGGCCGATAGTTGCACACAAGGTGAAAATCTCCTAGTCTGTGGACTGACACCTCCTTGTCTGTTTTCCCAATTGAAGGGAAAACTCAAATCAAATTAAATCAGTTTCACGCTGTATCTCGGACATAACAGAATAGGCCGAGGGAACCTGTGTGAAGATACTCCGTTCCCTACTTCCCGCCGCATTTTTCAAGGCATTACGTGTAGTGTGGCGCAACTCAACGTCAAGGTTATGCCTTGGGGCCAGCGCGAATAAATAAAAATATTAATAAATAATATTATATATTCTTTTACACGAGTGGGAATCGAACCCACAACTGTCGCGTTACAGTCACACCCTTGTGCCCTTGCGTCATGACGGCCTCAATAATATTAATAAAAAATAAATAAATAATATTAATCTCTTCTCTTCTCTATATTTATATAATAAGACAGTAAAAATATTTTGTCTGTACATTTAGTAATTTCGACTGAAATGGACACTTAAAAATAATAATAGAAAGCAAAAAGATATTTTTTGAATTTCTTATCTGTCTGTCTGTCTGTCGACATATTTTTGTCCGCATTTTTCTCTGAAAGTACTGAACCAATTTACTTGAAAATTGCTTTGTTTTAACTCAACTTAACTACTAAAGTTTAGTTCATCAAAATCGGTTCATTAAAAAAAAAGTTAATAAGAACGAAAGAAAATAAAGAACGATCTTGAAAGAAATATCAAATAAATACAAAGATTTTTTGGTTGGTTCGTTCATATAATATATGTAACTAATTGAAAAACTGTACAGGAGTTAATATGCAATTGTTACAGTTATTTTACAAAGAATATTATGAATCCTTCAAATCAATAATTTAACATTTAACGCTGTTTCTGAATGAGTAAATTAAATTATTCACTAACATCAGCACTTTTAATAGAGTATATTATATAGGTAAAAAGAACATAAAGTTACAAAAATATATACGTGTAATAAATAATTAATCAATTAATTAGAGATTGGATAGATATATGAAACAATCTAAGATTGACGTTGGAGATAGGTTATTAATGTTGGGCGTAAATCAATAATCATGTTTTTTTTTGAGCGGGCGAAGCCGTGGGCGAGCCGCTAGTAATTAACTAAAAATGCTTGCTTGTGTTACACAATCTTTATCTATGTCTATTTTAATATTATAAAAACTTAAAAGTTTGTTCGTTTTAACGCACTAATCTCAGGAACTACTGATTAAAATGATCAAGGAAGCCTATAGACTATATACCACCACCACGCTATATATCACAAATAGGAAAAATGCAAAAAACAGAAGAATTTGAGAGCTGTTAAGATCAAGCTGTTAAGATTCAAGAACAACTTTTAGATATATCCAATTCGTAAAATTACTAATATAAAATCAGCTTCACGCTGTATCTTGCACACATCAGGGTAGGCAGAGGGAACCTAGTCTTAAGACATTTCCTTTTATACTTTCCGAATTTTTGAGGCATTGCGTGTTGAGGGGCGGAATTATTATTTATTAATATTTTCATTTCTTCGCTCCGGCATCAAGGCAAAAACCTGGCGGTGAGTTCCGCCATTCAACATGTAATGCTTGAAAAATTCAGCGGAAAGTGGGAAACGGAGTGTCATACTTAACAATAGGTTCCCTGTGCCTATCCTGCTGTGCGCAGAAAACAGCGTGAAGCTAATTTGATTTATTTAAAAATAACGCAAATACAATATATTTATGTTTAACAATACACATCTCAAGGCAGCAATAGGAATAATAAAATGTAGGAATTTGTTTGCACATTATACATTCTTGTTCCGCGCTCACATTAAACCTTAACGCACTATTTAACAATAAATTGTGTTGATTTTAAAGAAGCTAACTGAACGTTGAATACAAGAACTAGCCACTAAAATTTAAAATATACAACTTATATGTGCATATAACATAAAAAAATATAAAAACTATATCAGAAACTTAGAAAGTATAGAAACGCAGCAATTAGTTCGTTTACTCAGGCAATTAAAAAAATATTATCACATAAAATACGATATCGATTTCATTTTCGATTGCATTGTCTGTGGCAAACTATAAAAAAATGCTAGAGTTACCAATCAGTTTAGAAAACGAAATTCAGACGCCAAGGACGTATCACACAGAGTAGTCGTCACTAATGGACTATCTATTGGTGGGTTTACTAAGCGCTAAGACCCCTTTGACTGATCGTGCGCAAGAAATTAGGAAAAATCTATCCTTAATTCGTTTTCATTGTTAGTACTTTTTTTGGGTTCACGTTGTATCCCGCACACAGCAGGGTAGGCAGAGGGAACCCAGTGTTAAGACACTCCGTTCTCTATTTTCCGTTCCAACGCCGCACATTACCTCGGCACCAGAGCGAAGAAACGGAAATATTAAGTATTTCATTTGCTCGAGTTCCCACTCGATCAAACTCACACACAACCTGTCGCGTTTACAGTCGCGTTGTTATTGTGTGCTCAAAAAATATTAATTAACTTACAAAACCGTGGATTTCAGATGTTTATTTATCTATCATTTGCTTTATTAAGAGCGATGACAATAAGCTCTTACAAAATTGCCATTAGTCATTACGAATTTAGTATAACAGTTGGCGCTGTATCCCGCATGTAGCAGTGTAGGCAGAGGTAGCATGGTGTTAAGACACTTTCCGCCGAATTCTGGAGGCATTGCATGTTAAGTGATGAATCTCAACGCCTCACTTTGCCTCGATTCCTCGAATGGGAATCGAACCTACAATCTGTCGTGTTCACAGTCACACGCTTATGCCCCAGCGCCACGATTGTCTTCGATAGTCCTTATAATAAACACATTTTTATGTATATTAAGTAAAACGTGTAATGTTAGAAAATTGTAATTAATTTGCAATTGGTTCGCGGCTACGGAGCAGCGCTTGCATCACTGAGTCATAGTCGACGGAAGCCGCTTGACGAAACGGCTCGTGAAGTATGAAGGCTAGACGATCCGGTTCTCATTGTTGTGTGCTAGGAATTGTTATACATAAATATGTAGTATATTTATAATTTTTATTATATTTTTTTAGGTAATTATTATGAGGCCGGTCGTGGCGCAGCGGCACGAGGTGTGACTGCAAAACCGACTGGTTGTGGGTTCGATCCCCACTCGAGGAGATGAAATATTTACTTAAATTTATATTTCCATTTCTTCGCTCTGGTGTCGAGGTTAAGCGCGGCGTTGAGTTCTGCCACTCAACACGCAATGGCTCCAGAATTCGGCAGAAAGTGGGGAACGAAGTGTCTTAACACTAGGTTCCCTCTGCCTACCCTGCTGTGTGCGGGATACAGCGTGAAGCTAATTTATTTTTTTTTTTTTTATTAGGTAATAAATATTTTTTTTTTGTTATTTTTCTCTACCATTTGCTATTAAATAGTTTTTTTAAATACATTTAAAAGTGTATTATGAGAATAATCTTGAACTTTAACATTTAAAAAAAAGTATATATAATTATTATTTAGATATGCTCATTTTAATTAAACAGTATATACATTAAATGTGAATAAAAATTCTAAAATTATATTGAAATATTCCTCATAGCGCCATCTATGAAGAAATAGCAGATGCTATATGTAAAAATATTAGAACTAAAATAATATAATAGATGGCGTAGTTTTTACCGCTTAACGCCATCTACTGTTCAAAAGCTTTTCTAAAGTAAAATAGGCCGTAGATTGTTATGCTTGTTCTTCTTACCGCTAGATGGCGCGTTTATTAAGTAAGTGTATTATAAGAATGGAGGAGATGCATATTTTTGCATTTAAATAATATTTTACATTATTTTAGATTTAGAATATAAATATATTGCTAAAAATAAATCCATCTTTTATGGAAGAGCCGACGACCAATAGAGGTATGTCTATTGGTCTTTTACTGTTGATTTGCATCTTAAGTGAACTCTGCTTAAGTTTCAAGAAAATAAATATGAACAGAAAGTTCTTTAGTACAAAGCTTAAGCGAAATGGATAACAATATAATATTTAAAAAAAAATTAAAATAAGAAAAAAATTTTTAAAGAAAAATAGGATTTAAGTGAAACGTAATAAATTAATTCTGCAGCTTTATTAATGTTTTCAACATTGACACGTCGAAAATGTATTATTGCTTACTCAGACAGTTTCCTTGAATAATAGTCTAGACCAACTTGTTCAATATCTGCTACGTTTAAATTTTAAAATGAGATGTATGAATGTTTATTTTCATTAAAACATACTCCGAAAAATAAATTAATATATAATTTGATAAATACATATAAAATTTATTATCATTATTTAAAAGGCAATTGAAAATAGGCTAATATATATATTGTTAGTGACATAATATTAATTATTTATGGCTTGGACAAGAATAAAACAGAAACACATGAATATTTTATATAAAATAGTTTATTGCTTAAGTCTGTATTTACTTTGATTTGTAGTTACAAATTACAAATGCTGTAAAGCTATGTACACAATGTCATCGATATTTTCGTGGTATCAGTTCGATATTTACAAACTAACGGCACATTTTTCTTACATATCTAAATATTATATTACATAAATAAGCACCTTAAATAAGCTAAAAGTCTTTCTTTTCTAAAAAGGCAGTAAGTGCCCGCTAGTAATACTTATTGAGATTAAGAAAATTAAGAATTCATTTTAATAACAGATCACAAAACAATCAGAATAAAAATGATAAGAGTCAAAATAAATAAAAATGAAGATGAAAGGCGTATGTACACATGCGCTGAGGAACTTATTAAATACTCTCAATAAATTAACAATCACTATCAACTACAGAATACTAAATATCACAGAGAAAGTACCCATTACTTAATCAACGTAACGTTTCGTCAAGCGATTAACTCGAACGTCTCACATGTTAGAGAGCAAATAACTAATAATAAATAAGTACAAAAGCGACGTACGGACACTGAATAAATATTAAAGGGGTATTCTAAAACTCTCAGCTCATCGAGGGCACGTTGTTTTTGTTGTTCTTGTTCTTCTTGTTGCCGAGCTTCTCCCTCATCTTCGCGTGGAAGGCGGCACATTTTCTATCCGTCTTCTTGTTGAGCGGGCACCTAAATTCGAAGTACCAATTGTTCAAGAAGTTTCCGTAACCCCTGAACGCTATGTAATCGTTCTTGAGACACTGGGTGGCGTCGACCTTCTGCTTCAACGCGTCTAGATTCATACGATTCTTGTCGAAGAACGGCACCTGCATATTAACAGATACCATATTCTCCTGTATTTCCGCAATAGTGCTGGTCAGCTTGTCCAATGTGTCGGTGAGCAGCTTCCGGCGTACAATCATGTAGTTGGCAAACGGATCGTCGGGCAGCTCGGGCTGAACTTTCAATAAAAGATGGAAAATTGTTTCGTATTCCTTAAGAGTCTTGTATAGTTTCGGCATCAAATAAGTGAACTGCAACAAAAGAAAAATTCTATTAGTTGATAAATAGAGATTAGAGATCAACGATAACAACATTGATGGATTGCGTGAAGATATTTAAGTTTGAATTAATATAGCGTTTATACATATTGTGAACAGTTTGCGACGCGGCCAATTTGTGTCGAGGCTGTATAATCTATAAGTATTTGTGATTGTATAACTATTCTCGTGACATTATTGAGGAACCACGTACATATTGAGACGCTAGTTTATTACAGGTACTTAGACACGGCTGTCTTAATATGTAGCTAAAGGGAAAATTATTTTTTTCTTCGAATGTGCAAGTTGTGTGGTAACAGGAACTGGTGTTCGGTGAAAAATGTAAGGTCAGATTGCATTCGATTTTTCTTAGTATTTGACGTTAACTGTTTAGTTTGTTGTTAACATTTATAATGAAGATTATGTGGTTAAATTATTAGCTAGTTTTAGTCATATTGGTAAATGATGATTTAAAGAGGAAATGTGTATATTGCATATACCTATATAGTTATTACGTCAATTAGAAGTGACAATACGTATTTTTCCTTTAAATACATATAAATATTCAGTAAGTTCTCATTGATAGAGGAAAATGTTAGAACCGATTTTTTTACATTTCAGGGTAAGTTTGAAACGCAACTTGTGCAGGAATTATTGGTTGTATTAGGTACGTTTGTGTATGTAGCTAGTAGCATGACGCAATATTAAACTATTTCTCACGATGTAGGTTAGGAAGTGGATTGATAACAATATCACTACGATATAATAGATACATATAATTATTATTGAAAGATTTATAAGATCTGCGATAATAATTTAATTTATTAATAGTCAAAAAGCGACTTATTAACTCGTTTTCGTTTCTTTGTTTCATATCAATTACGTAATGCTATAAATAGATGTTTAACCTACGACAATGCGATGGTCGCTCACTTGTAGTTACAATAATGATGAATAACTCCCAAGCAAATAGACAATATAACTAGACGAGCCGGTTTTCTTTGCGCGACACAACTGTGGTTGAGTACAATATTTTTTTTCTAATAATTTCCTATTAATAATATATTGTAATAATTCATATAGTATTAAATAAAAAAAATATCACTTTTACCACATAAAGGGCTTGACTGTACCATTAACGTTATCGAGACGGTACGTCACGCGACTGAAATTGAGTAATACGGTTGACTAATACTTTCAGGAAAATAGCCTCCAGTCGCGCTTCTATTAGTGAATAAACTCATTGATATTCGTGGAATAGGAAGCGCCACTTGTGGAACCATTCATGTAAATTGTATCTTTGCGATTCCCCTGAAATACTTCCAAATGAATCATACTTGTTTAGTTAGTTACCTACGTGCGTCCCATATGTTACAATTATTATAAAAATCTGGTACTTTAGAATATAGATTATTTTAAATAAATAGCACATATTTCACTTCAACAATAACATTTATCAGATAAAACGAGAAAGGGGCGAGGCGCACTCAAAATTATTTATAGCAGAACAAGATAAAACTCACTAGCTCCAACAATGGACCCTAAAATCAATCTTGAACACTCGAAGGCGTCGTAAAATGAGTTCGTTTAGCGCAATACATCCAATCCAGTGAAGTAGGGGCGACAATAAAAGCGCCGGCTCTGTGTGCAAATATGGCGGGTATTAAAGCTGAAAGCCCGACAATGCGCCGTACGTTAGCCTTAAACAGCCAAGTCCGAGCGAGGAACGTGTCGGAGACAAACGCTGCGCGCCGGAACCTTAACTCCGCATTCGTCTCACTCGGACAAATTATGTGTTTTTAACATTTCGTGTTGTTTTGTTAAATCGTAAATACTGAGTAAACACTAAACGCACGGAGCGATCGCTCAACCGTCTGTCAGCGTGAAAGCGCCTCGAGCTGGCAGTTGGCACCTGTGGAATGTCTTTCTCATCATTTATCGCAACTCTTATACGATTTTCTAATAGCTTTACATATAGTGGC
Source organism: Heliconius erato x Heliconius himera (assembly GCA_013421005.1). NCBI lineage: Eukaryota > Metazoa > Arthropoda > Insecta > Lepidoptera > Nymphalidae > Heliconius > Heliconius erato x Heliconius himera. The sequence continues at coordinate 46,279 of JAATLQ010037875.1, read as the reverse complement.
GTACGAAAATTTTATTTCAATAATTACTTAATGAATGAATACTACGATATAAAATAAATAACTTCTATAATTTTTATATAACATTTGTTGTGTATTAGCAGTATGAAGTAATACTATATGAGCCTTGAAATAATAACAATTCAATTTGTAATTATAATATTATGAGCTAAAACACGTTACGGAGGGAATGTCCACAATAATCTTTAGTAGGGCTTGTGTTTTAACGTCTCATTTAAGCGGTATTTAATTTTTAAACTGTTCGTAAGTCAACTAAGGCCGAGCGGAGCTGAGATCACTTGAATTCTAACGCTTTCCTTTGCCCAATGTTCAATATTTGAATTTCTTAAGTGGGCATGCATTGACGAACTGTCGAAACATACACAAGAAATATTTAATATTCATTGACATGGATACCGAGCGACTCTACACTGGCGTGTTAAAAAAATTATGTCGTCGGCGTGCGAGGCGCAGGGCCCTCCTGCCCTCCGGCCCTCTGGCCCTCTGGCCCCATGTCTAAGGACATCTGACACCCGGTACTCGTATATACTTGGGTTCGTTTTGTGTACTAATTAGTCGGTGTTCAATATGAATACGTAATAGAAAGTCGCGGTCCAGATGTGTGTTCGGCAAATAATAAAAGCTTTGAGAGATCCGTTATGAGGCACTTATGGATTTTGTATTTTAAAAGCGGAGGTGGTTTGTATAATTCTCATGTTTAAAACGAACGAATTAACGCCATTAAAAATTTAGACAAACAAAGCTGTTACTGTAAACACTGTAAAATGGAACGATTCTTTTACAAAGGACTTTGCTCTATGAAAACACAATATATTGTTTTCAAGGTGTTATTTTGTTGTTTTCTGTCATAGAAAAGAATTTATTTGAACCTTGAATTTTACAATATTTCTTGTAATATATTATAGAGAATAACTTTTGAAACGCTATTTGGCCGGACCGAGTGCGACTTAACCGTTCATTTGAGATCGCGTGCGCACAACGGAATCTGTCGGTGTCCATCTATGCAAATTTCCACGAAACATTTAACTGGATCCTTGGTTTGCCTCGCTCCCACTCTGACTAAACAAAAGCCAGTTTAATTTTATTATTTTACTTTGTTTTTATGTATATTTACTTGCGCTTTTAAGTTTATTTTAATTGCATTTAATTTATTACTAAAACTTCTTCTTGGAGTCAAGTCATTATTCATCAAATCATCATCATCATCATTCTGCCTGAAAAAGCTAACGTTAATAGTAAATTTGTTGTTTAAACAAATTATATTTTAACAGGGTTCGATAAAGCCATATCGATCGATCAAACGATAAACTAATAACGGCCCACAAAATATTAAAAACCGACCAATTTGCAAACGGAATGCGGTACTGGAAATTAAGGGTTTTCATTTTTAGTTATTGCCCTTAAGTACAACGTGAAGTAACTAAACGGGGTACAAAGGCTGGCCACATGTAATTTGGCCCGATGAAACCTCATTTAAGTTGCAACAGTGAAGCCTCGAGCACGGCTAATATAAACGAAGATTCCTGGTCTCAAATAAAGCAAAAATAAATTAAAATAATGTAAAAACACTGAAGTGGTAACAAAAAGAGTGATGGGCCGGACCACCACACCCTCGAGACGCGAAATGATCGGCTTCAGTAATTACACTGTCAGACTGTTTGAGGCGAATTTCAAATATTAAAGGCGCCTTCAAATCATAATCATTTTACCCGATAACACATCAATCAACACGGCTGAACCTATAGTGCTATCAATGTTAGACAATATTTAAATATTAAATAACTTATAATTAAATAATTTATAATTTCGGCTTCCCGGTGTATCCCACATGTATCATCCTGCTACAAAGGATGCAAAAGGAGTGTAGTGTTATGATGCTCCGCTCTCTACTTTTCGCCGAATTCTGGAGGCATTGCTGGTTGAGTAGCGGAACTTAACGCCGTGCTTTACCTAGACACCAGAGCGAAGAAATGAAAATATTAAATATCCTCGATTAAGAATCAAATCCACAGTCTATCGCGTTTACAGTCACAAGCATGTGCTCCTGCTCCGCGACTGGCTTCTAAATAATAAATAACTTATAATTTTTAGAATGTAATATATATAAAGGTTAGAAAACTCACCTTTCGCTCTGTAATTGACTTTCCTTTTCGGGCAGTTTTGTATTCATGGAAGTGGATGTCCACAAAATTGACAGCCGGCAGCCACACCGGCATCCCGTCCCTGTACTCGCGCGTCTCGTTCAGCACCCTTCTGTCCTGATCGAAATACCTTTTTGTGTTTCGTAATTTATGTTTTATCATTCTCGTAGCATTTCTGTATTGATCGGAGTTTGCTTGGTTTTTTAGCCGTTTTACAGATGAGTCTTTGGTGATTTGTGCCATGTTTTCGGGTTTTCTTTGGTGCCGTCTCTTGTGCTCCACCGACCGCGCCTCCGCTGGCGTTAGACACATGGCGATCAATATAACTACGGATACAGCTACCAATAGCCTTTTGGAAAAACCTGGAACAAATAGAAAACGCAAATAAGTATATTTATTGTAAAAGATATGACAATATGTATATTTTCTTCGTCGTATTTAGTGAACGCTTTTACAAAAAAATCGTTTTTCTTATTTACATATTTAAATGTGCTGTCAATTATTTAGCTTCACACTGTGTACCGAATATAGCAAGGTAGGCAGAAGGAACCTAGTGTTAAGACACTCTGTTCCGCAGAGCGAAGATATAGAAATATTATATAATACATAATAATTCATTCCCCCGCTAGGAAACCTACAACTGTCGCGTTAAAAGTCACACGCTTGTGCCACAGCGCCACGACGGCCTCAAAAAAAGAGAAAAAAATCACAATTTTTATTAAAATATGTGCAATATTTGAGCTTTCGCACGGAAATCATACAAGTTTTCTCGTCAATTTATCGGTTTGCTGTTATTAAAGGCTTGATGTTTGCGTCGGGTCATAAAATACGTTTTATGTTCGAACAGAGAGATGCAATTCTGTAAAGCGACATGGTCTAACTTCTAAAAGAGAAACACCACCAACTTTGCAACGCAATCCTTTGTCGGCCTCAAGTGCTAAAACATAGAAAGTAGTCCTATTACATTTCGCGAATATTACCTTTTACTGTATTTATACAACTAAATAAATTTACTTTGCGCCATACAATAAGAAATACATTTTATAAATGGAAAAATATAAAATGGAAAATTAGCTAGTTCATAGAATATACATTATTGCGTTAATCAAAAACAAACAGTATTTATAACAGGAACTTGAATTACCTATGTTACGTCAAACGAGGATAAGCCGAGGTTTATGGTCAGTGAATCATTAGGTCAATCCGTGTCGTTGACAATTCAATGTGTGCTAAGTAAATGCGGCCTTACGCGTACAGATAAAAATAGGAGGCGCGCGAAATGTTGGTAAACTGTTCAGTGATTAGATTTTAACACTAGATTTATTTACTCTGTGTCCATTGTTTGCGATTACTAACTATTAGATGTATAATAGTTTATACAATGAAAACAAGGCACTGTAAGTTACTTACGTTATTCGTTACGGGGATTTCCCGAATATTTATTGTTACACGGAATATTTAAAGTCAACTTAAATCCTACGTCAATGCTTAATACATAATACATATTTGATATTGCACAGTCAATAAATATATAGGAAACTATAAATATTACAAATATAGAGCCGAAACAAATTGGAGATGTATGGAATAATTAGCAGCGTCCAAAAAAAGTATGCGAGGTAATCGATCGAGTTTGAAAAGGTACTCTGGTATCGGATGTCATCGGATGGGTTCCCGCGAACCCCTTTGATTGAGAGCCGACGCTGCCATGTTGAACATTCCCACACGATCCGCTGGCTAGGCTATATCGGAGTCTTTCTCGATTCGTATTGTCCGATTCCAAAAACGTTCATGAAACAAATTAGCGTGCCGATTTTGAGAATTTATTTATAGCTAATGTTTTGACAGGTTTTATGGTACGTGATATATCTTTATGTTAATATGATATGATTTGTTTAGCTATATGCTTAATATTATTATTATTATTTTTTTCAAAAAAACGTAGATTATTGCTATATTAATACTTTTATTAAATAATTTTTTTTAGCAATTACCACTGTCTTATATTTGTATTATATTTTTGTTGTTTCAATCGCTCGATGTCTATTTTGTTTGTAAACAGCACTATAACATTATATCCATCTACCTTCACATGTCAAACGGTTGACGTGACACCGCACCGGTACCGAAGCTCTTTAACCGTTGTTTATTAATAACATGTGACATATTTTGCACACAAATAGTTAAAAATCATATATAAAAACCACACACACACACCAGTTAAAAAGACATCCATGAACAACGCATTGATGTAGCTCCTTTTGACAAGTCCATATTCATTTGGCAACTTAATTCTTAATTACCAAAATTTTCGATAGATTAAATGATGACCAAAACAGAAAAAAAATCCAACTAATCACTGGTTTAAATCGAACGCACTATCACAATATAAGTTTAATTTAGTTCGCGAGCTTTCCCATACATGTATTTCGCACTGGGTTACGTGTGTAGTGTCGCCGCGGGGAGCGAGTGCGAGACCGGCGCGCGAGCAGTCGACGCACGTTGAATGAGCACCGAAATGCGGCACGGTACATGAAATAGCCGGTCAAACTATGCGAAAACCCTTACACGCCCGCCGGAAAGCGAACTTCGACCCTCTCGGAGACAGCCTACGTAATGTAATAATTTATTGAACTTTCCTATCTGTTCTGTTCTTTTTTTTATATTTTGTATATTTATTTTTATTTAATCTATGTTATTGTTTTTAAGTAAATAATTTTAAATGTTATACTATATATCTTAATATAGTTATAACATATTATTTGAAATAATATTTATACATAGTATAGATTATGTAGATAGTGAGCGGCGTTGAGTTCCGAAACTCAATACGCACTGCAATTCGGTGGAAAATTGGAAGCGGAGTGTCTTAGCATTAGGCTCCCTCTGCCTACCCTGCTACAAGCGGGATACAGCGTGAAGCTGAACTATAATAATAAACATACTATAGATATGTATCTAAATTAATTCTAACTTATTTTTTAGTCAATTATTGAACATTAAGAGTAAAATATTAAATGCTAGATTTATAATTAACTTCGTACTGTATCCCGCACATAGCAGGGTAGGCAGAGGGGACCTGGGAACTTAGTGTTAAGACACTACCGTTCCCCACTTTCCGCCGAATAATAGTAATATAACATAGCAAATAAATTAAACATTTCAAGTGTAAAATCTACAAAAATCTAATTTAAGTTAAAACGTTTCATACAAAATCACGTCTCTACGCCATTCGCTTTCTACATCTTGTGCAAGTGAACAATTATTCGGTTAGACCTCGCGGTGATTCATCGATGAGTCTATCCTAAAGTGACTTTTATCGGGCATTCGTCGCGACTCGCGATCTTGACGGAGCACACATAGACAATAGTTACCTACTCGTGAGCACGTGCTGACATGTTCCACTTTATACATACGAGTATATTTTTTTTCACGCTGTATCCCGCTATATAATCTAGCAAGATACGCTAGCGAAGCCTAGTGTTAAGGCACTCCGCTTCCCATTGTCCGCCGAATTATGGAGGCACTTCGTGTTAAGTGACACAAGATGAAATAAAAAAAAAACACTTTCCTCGTGTGGGAATCGAACCCATAACATGTCACGTTTACAGTCACACTTTGTGCCCCTGCGCCACGTCTCGCCTATTTATACATTGTATATGTATACACAATACAGTATATTACCTATATATATGTATTCTAATCACTAGATAATGAAAACGATAATGCTTACCACAACACTATGATATTGACTCATAATTTAATTATTCTGTTTCGTATCAGCCGTGTTAAAGGAATTTACCTAGTTTTCAATTTTACTTAATAGCTCGTGTGTTTATATACTAATCATAATCGAAAGACTTGATAAGGATGTTGATGCCGTCATGGCGTCATGGTACAAGCGTAAGGTAGAAGAGGCAATGGTCGTAGGTTATAATTCCAATCGGGAAAATAAAAAGTTAAATAATTACATTTTCATCGCTCTGGTAGCCGGATGGAATGGAATTCGGCGGAACGTGGAGAACGGAGTGTCTCAACACTCATGCAGGGTAAACAGGTTACCTCTGTCTACCCTGCTATGTGTGGGATGCACCGTGAAGCTATTTTTATTTAAATTTCATAACAATGTCAATATTTCTTTGATTTGTCATTTAATATTATGCCTTATAATATTACTTGTTCACATAATCAGCAAGAGTAAAAGAAAACAAATATTCACCTGGACGGTATTACAACAAAAGTAAATTTCGTTTTCTTTTTAACAATGTCTGTCTTCGTGAGCAAACAGCAAACACAACGCGAAAAAGAACCCAAGGACTAAACGCGAAGGCAAACTGAGCTTAACAAGAGAAAAAAAAAATGTATGGGAAAGACACTCGAGCCTGACACAGATAGTTGCACAGATTCACCTACGTAGAGACCACGGTTAACGCTGTATTCTTATGGAGCCGTTGTTACGTGACTATGTTGTATCTAAAATATAATCTAACAAATTGTGTGGCACACCGCGTCACATAAAACCAATATGGTTTATACCACCACCAGGTTGGTTATATTCGAGTGTGGTTTGTGGTGGAAGCGTTTGAGCGAGCTCCTCGACTATTTACATTGACATGTTTTTTGTCCCGCGGTTAACAAGGCGACGCCATTGTACTCCACCGCTTATTATTGATATTGTCAATAGAGGATTATTGTGTTCATGATTAATTACTTACTATTCCCGAAAGTGATACCTTTGTGTTTGTGTCACGTTTTTGTTTTTTTTTTTCTTTTAAAGAAGATACTATTTTTCCCACTAACGTTAATATGATGATAGCTACAATACTGTTCTCTATTTCCCGCTTTTCGTAAAATTTTAAAGATGCTTTGTTTTTGTTGGTGGTATTTAACAACGTGATTTGTTCTTTACTTCAGATATTTGGAAAAATAATTACCAATAATTTGATTATAACATTATTTGAGCCAACAACTACAACACACGTGCCAACAATGTCTATTATAGTTTAATATTATTTATGAAATTAAAAATTAATAAGATTTAAAAGATCGTTACCATTTACGCATATCACTTAAATGCATATATATATATATACAAATGTTATTTATTTAAGTGTTTTTTTATTGTGAAAAGTCATTTGTAATTAGCCGCTGGAGTGGCTTTTCCGGTAGGCGATTGTCTCGAACAGATTGCACAACTAATTTAGTTTTTATTGTGAGCCTTAAATATAGAAACGAGATAAGTAATAATGGTTAATTGGGAGACACGAATGCTTTTATTAAAAAAACAAACCGTGTGTTGAATATAGAGGGCTGTATTAAAGGTGTAATTATATCTTTGTAACACACGCCGCCTTGGGGTCGCTAAAACGAACAATTTGTAGGTACATTTGTTGAATAACAACTAATATAGCTTAAAATTGAAGTTGGTTAAAGATGATTGTGAAAAAAATAAAACTTCCGCCGTTTGTCTCGGAGGTGAGTCACGGATTTTCCAAATTTTCGCGAAGACACGTCATGGAAAAGCGTCTGAAAGCCTACAAAAGCGGTGTCGAATCTCAGAACCAATTATCTATTAGTCATACCAGAGGAAATGTAGGTGGAGTGTTTGATTCCGTTTTATTTTGAGTTGATATGTCCACCGGTAGTAAATACTTAATCGCAATTATGTTTTGTGACGTAATATTATCGATATTTTTAGTTGCAATTATATTATTATATCTATAATCACTATATTATATTATATTTGAGGCCAGTCGTGGCGCGAGGGCACTAAATATGACTGTAATAGCGACTGGTTGTGGGTTCAATCCCCACTCGAGGAGATGAAATATTTACTTAAATTTATATTTCCATGTCTTCGCTCTGGTGTCGAGTCAAAGCGCGGCGTTGAGTTCTGCTACTCAACACGCAATGCCTTCAGAATTCGGCAGAAAGTGGAGCACGGAGTGTCTTAACACTAGATTTCCTCTGCCAACCCTGCCGTGTGTGGGATACAGAGTGAAGCTGATTTATTTAATTTATATTATATTTTTAAGATAGCACATGCCTGTAGCTTCGTTCGTTAAATGTTATTACCATTGTCATACTATCCATTTACTACAATATATCACTGGTAGTTATTATTTTTATCGCTATCAAAAATAGAATCTATATAGTTATCTTCAAGATGAGGATATGCTTCAGGCATTATGAAATAAAAACAGTATATGTTTTGTAAATCAAAATTTAAGGCTCTAATTCCAAACTCATATAGTTTGCCGATATATTTAAAATATCTTTTAAATCTAATAGTAACAAACATAGTTTCAGCTAATTTAAGTTTACCGTATACTAAACGCAGCTTCCGCAGCCATCGTTTCTGGAGTCTTTATTATTGTTCTCGCCGCAATATAAATCATAACCGAGCGAACTTACACTTTACCCTCAACGCCACAGACTATACAGCTGTCAACAAATATCTAAGGAAATATTGCAGTGTTTCTAATAGTTTAGGAAACATAATCATAGGCTCTGTCCATTTACAAAGTTTGTGGTGCGCAAGAAATTAAGGTTAAACTTGATGGTACGGGGTCAAGCTGGTGTGAGTTTAGTATTTTATAACAATAGAGTATTAGCGTACTGCATATCGTATAATACACTAACACATATAACATTTATATATTTAAATTTAAATAAAATTAAAAAAAAAATTAAGAAATTAGGTCATTTAGATTATTCTCATATAAAAGTGTTATCATTTCAGTATTAGATCATTGTTCTGACGTAATTTTACAAAAGTAAGTTGCATTTTCCTCTATCAATTAGTGACGAATGAGTGTTAATTAATAAACAGACTTAAAATGAATAGTTACCATAGAAATTATTTCACTTACTTTTTGTATGGTAACGCATTCCAAAGGAACATCCGCTGCAGCAGGTGCAATTTTGGCACATGTTGATTTTTTATGTTATCACAGATAATATCAATCTTTGGTATAAATGTCACTCTGCGTCAAACCCACTCACTTTTCCAACAACAAGCACTGGCATATTGCAGTAATAAAAAAAATAAAAAAAATATATCTTAATCTATGGTTTAATTTAAAAATGGAACGGTTTGACGGCTACCGCACGTTTCGCGTTCAGGCTTGGCGGTTACGTTCAGCTGGCCGCGTTACGTGTAATGTGTGTCCTGAACGTATTTCCACGGCTTTTATGTAGTTCGCCGGCGCTCCTGTGATAAAGGGTGCAAAAAACCGATTGTTTGCAGGAGGGCCCGCCATTACGTCACGGAGTCGACGTCGCGCGCCATCACCACGTAAACGCACAGATGCTCTTGCGCAATACGTTGTTCAAATAAATAGCATGTGGTCCTTCTTAGCCGGATCCTGGAGCGCTGTGAGAATTGATCGTGTCACTTATCGTTTTAAAAAAAAATCTTGTAAATACAAAAGAAATATATTATATAAATAAGAATAGATTAATATTATATAAATAAGAAATGTATTAAAAATAATCTAAAAATAGAGTCTAACAAAGTTATTTATTTTTTAAATTATCAAAAATATTTTTCCATGATTTTTCGATTTCTCCATGTTGTTGTAATATTAAAATTTAAAAATAACATTTTTTAGTTTTTATCGAAGCGTAAAAAATTTTGTAAACGAACCTCCATTTACAAAATGTTTAATGCTAAAGATGTTCTGTTTATGTTTATTATTTATATAGTGGAGATGGTCTTTGTTTTCAAGAGACGCTTGAAAGTGTACTTCAGATAATACAGGAATTTAGTTTAATCAAAAATAAATGTCGTCTATACAATTCTACTGGTACAGATATATTAATTAAAAAAAAAACAAAGCTGAATTAAAAAATATAAAATGTGAATGTCCTTGCTTTTTCTTTGGCTAGCGCTTGATATGTGTAATACAATATTACGCCATTATGGAAAGGATTTGCAGCTTAAAATAGAATCCAGCCAGCTATTCCATTTGCAATTTCAGCGGGGGTGTAGCTCACCAAGTCTTCCCGCCTCCATGAGAGTCCGCCTCTTAATTTAATCCCAAAATAGTCTCCTATGATTGGTCGCTTAATATAAGTTTTTCGCCTATAACATACAACAAGCGCTTTAGCTATAGCTGATTTACTGCGAAAACAAGCGAAAACAGCACAACATTTGTTAGGAAAAATATTTGGTACTCATCACCATCACCGTTATAACTCTAAGATAAGTTTCCGTCATGCGATGTAAACATTGGATATTAATATTCGGCATTCAGGAATAAAAAAATGTATTTGCAAGTTAAAATTTTATAATAGATTGCTACAATCTAAGCATAAAAATATCAAAATTATAGATCTGAAAAGCTGACCTCGCTAAGGATCTGGTGTAAAGGGGTTTTTAATAAAAATGTACTACGTGACCTTCTCTCATAGGTTTATGTAGTAACGCGATAGATTTCAGCGAACATCAGTGTACGGTGAAAACCCCGGGATATGCCAACTCATTGTCTATGCAAATCCGCATTTCTGCATTAATGCTGTCATAATTTGATTGTTGAGACTTAAATGATAAGTGTATGACAGTACGGATTTCCTTTTAACCGCAATTACTATTCATTACTTTCCTTAATATTGCTACGAGGCGTAGCACTTCACTTCACTTTGAATAAATTGAAAACATCAATTGAAAGAGTGTAATATAAAATAAAGATTTTATTTCTTTAATAAATAAATAGTTTTATTGGAAAAAAATAATGTGAAGTTGTTAAATTTTAATCGAATATATCGCCAAAACGCCAGTCAGGTACTAAGGAATTCATATTTGATTTACGACGTGAGCTTAGAAATCGTTAACATATGATTTAGTCAAACTTCGATGACTAACTGCGTGATCTTAATCTTAGGCATGTTCGCAGAACATTGGAACTCTCAGGTACCAGTGTAGAGGAAATACCGTAACTGTCTTGTATATAGGACTGAGTAAAAGTTAAAAAATTATATTTTACAACCAAATGTGAACCATAATTCACGGGTGTTAAACACGTAAGTGGCTTATTTATATTTAAAATGAACAACTTTGTGGCTTAAGGCCTCAACTGCATATAAAAAATCAAAACGTGAAAAGGTTTAGATGATGACGAATTATATTAGGTCATTGCCAATTTGAAATATCTATCTCTATCTTTTTTATATATCTTGTTTAATTTCAATAATAAAACAAAACATCTTTTTTGTAATTAAACTGCATAACTGTTACTACGTAAACGTTATTTAAGTTAAAATAAAATTTTAGTTGGTAATATACCTTTTGTATAGAGAGAATAATAATGAATTATTTTATATATACAGATTAACATAATATATCATAATTAAAAAGTACTGCAAATCATCCTATTTGCGTATCAAAAGTGTACAAACGAAACCAGTCGTACTATTATACAATTAACTTATAATATTTTTCTAATGAAATGCCAAGTGATGAAATAGGGACTAAACATTATACAAGAAAAGACAAAGAGTCATTTGAATATGTAAGTGCTTTTGAATATATAAATGCATCATCTTCTAATCTTGTTTAGAGTAAATCGCGATAGAATACGCGACTAATTGACCGGGAAAACTGGAAAGTACTCAATAAGCGTATTTTTCTGATACGATTTGAATACGGTGCAACGCTCCCACGCTTGCCTGCCGACCTTGCAGAGGAGCATCTTAATCATCTATACTGTTTCTAATGATCTATTCACATAAGATGGATTGTGTTTACAGATTTTTTTTACACTTTCTATAATATCCTTAAATGATTTTTGTTATATCATCCCATAGTTCAGTAGACTTTATATTTCCTGTATGTTTAATAGTTATTTGATTCATTAATAGACTTCAGCTTAAATTATAGATTTCCTATAAATGCATGTCTCATGGATATTATATAAAATAAATTATAATGTAACATCTTCCTTATTATGTATGTATTAGAATTATATATGTAGAGTGGTATGTTACTTTAGCATTCTACGTGTATTTTATAAATATTTGATCACTTCAATTTCACAGTTTTCCCACAATTAGAAAGCCCTAATTTTCTGGAGATTGTATTTTTGGATGGTGGAACTCAACTCCACTCTCTTCTTCCTTTGCAGAGGATAAAGCGTAAATATATGTATAATATGCGATACAGGTAAAGTGAAGTGAAGGAAGAATCGAATAAAAAACCATTGATTTTTCAGTCCGTTCTACTATGCCACTTTGGATCCCCATATTGGAAGGAAAATAGACATATACATACAAAACAATATGTAGAATGTCCATTTATAGATTATGCAAATAAGTAAAAAAAAAAATGTTCCAGTCAATGTGAAACTGCATTTTAAAAAAAGTATATAATTTTCACATAGTTTGCGTATTCAAATGGAAATACTACTAATAAAATATTATTGGGTATCTCCGATTGCGTAGCGTAAGAAAAGTCGTAATAAAATAGTTATGGTTGTGTGTACATATAATTTAAAAAATAATTATCGTTTACAATATTTGAATACAATATTACCTCTATATAAATACAGTACGTCAAAGACAATATCTATTGACAATGGTGATAGGTATAAATTATATATTACGCGAAAGTAAACAATAATTATAGAATAAATCAAAATCAGCTTCACGCTGTATCCCGGACGCAGCTTGGTAGGCAGAGGGAACTTAGTGTTAAGACACTCCGTTCCCCACCTGCTTCCGAATTGTGAATACACTGCGTGTTGAGTGACTGAACTCAACGCCGCGTTTAATTATTAATAATTACAGATAATAATAATAAAATAGTTTTAAATATTAAATATATTTTTTGCAGGTAAAGACAAGGTTTACGCCATGAAAATATTGTTTTACCATCAGATCCTAACAAGTCAAACAAATTTTTAAGCAAATCGAACTGCAAGAAATGGGTCAAATAACGTTGAACCATTTTTTTAGATAGATTGATAGATAAATAGATGGATACAAGTAATATCAATAAAAATGTTTTTTTTTCAATTTTATTTTTAAACTTTATATGTACAAAGCAAAATCTTTTAACAGTTATAATATGCTTAATAGTTGTAAAATATTTTAATAAATGAAAGTTTTCGAATATTTTATAAAATAACCAATGATTACATAAATCTCTCCATGAATACAGCAAAAAAGTCTAATTTCACACGACAAGAAGCTAATGACTGCTCACCTGGCCTGTATTTCCCGTTTCCTACATGTTAAGAAAATTGCACCTCGAATTCCATCACATCACGATATCATTGTAATGGGTGTAAGATTTTCTTTTTTATATATCATATATAATAATGATTGAAGAATGGTTTTTATCTCTCAAAAATTTTGAATAAATACGTATCTATATACAAGTATAATCAATAAAATATACTATATTTAAAAATACTGATTTTATTCTTCATTCGATTTTTTTTTAAATGTAAGCTATATATAGATAAAACAATTAAATGTAAGCTTGATATATATCTTGCCTGTCGATTTTAAATTTACTTGTGTAATCTTCAAAAAAGTAATAATCTATTTGAGTAACTTGCATTAAAAAAAATTGCTTACTTTTGACACTGATAAAGTAATATTATGTGCTTTTAGAAAATACAAGTTCTAAAATACTGCTTTTGTATATATTTATTTTCAGCTTCACGCTGTATTCCGCACACAGCGGGGTAGGCAGAGGAAACCTAGTGTTAAGACACTCCGTTCCCCATTTTCTGCTAGTTTCTAGACAACCGGTCGATTTACAGGCACACTTTTTGCCCTTACGCCACTACTGGCCTCAAAGTATTTTTTTAACAAGTATATATTTTTACAGCACAACGCAAGTATTACTAAGACAAAAGTATTTTAACTAATATGGCAATACAGATTGTTCAGTATTAATCATCATTTCTACAATTCCTTAAACATTTGCAATCGATGATGATTTGTGAACATCATGTTACACAATTACTCATAACACCAACGTTAAATAGATGCGCTAATATATTATTCATTTTAATAATGAAAAAAGCAAATACTGTATATTTATAGTAACTAGATCTCCAATAGTATAGTGTAACTCCATAAATGGATTGTTTTTTAAGCGTATGGTCCATATTAAATAAATTAGCTTCAGGCTGTATATCACACACATCAGGGTAGGCAGAGGAAAAATAGTGTTAAGACATTCCGTTCCCCACTTTCCGCTGAATTCTGGAGGCTTTGCGTGTTGAGTGGCAGAACTCAACGCTGTGCTTTCCCTTTTGAATAAATATTTTATTTCCACGAGTGAGGATCAAACCCACAACTAGTCGCATTTACAGTCACACTATGCGCCCCTGCGCCACGACTGACCTTATATTAACAACGGTTCAACAAATATTTTACCACACATAATACCATACATTGTAATATCACTTTATCATACATTATAATTACTTAAACAATTACATCCGTACTATTTGATACTTGTTAGCGTTGAAATATAAACAAAGATAAGCTCAATATACTGTGTATTCAATGTAAGCTTACAAAAGCTTTACTTTTATATAGGCTTATGTATAAATATAAAATAGTAGTAGGATATGCAGGGGGAACATAGTGTTAAGACACTCCATTTCCCACTTTCCACCGAATTCTGGAGGCATTGTCTCTTGAATGGCGGAACTCAACGCCGCGCTGGAGAGAAGAGCGAAGAAATGAAAACAAATATTTTATCGAATCGACAACCTGTCGCGTTTGGCCTCAAGTTTTGTCTTATATGTATGTATTATTATTTAAAATATTGGTAGATTTATTATTAAAAATATTGGTTACTAGTTAAGATATAAAAGAACTTTGAAGAACTCGGCTAAAATGTGATTTGTCTCGTCACTTTTAGTAAGCTATTATAGATTTGAATCTTGTCAAAACATAGCTTGTCCTTTTCTTAATAGTTAAGAAAAAAGAAGAAAATAATATTTTTTATCCAAAACTTGAAAACTATTTTTTAAGTTACAATTTACAGATAGTCCGTTTATAAAATTACTCATAATGTCTATTTATATTTATAAATATATATTATTTATTGTTTATATCTATCTATAAATAGATATTATCTACAGATAATATCTATTATAGATAGATATAACAGTAAATTAAAAAAATCGTTTAACAGTTGTATCGAAGATAAGTATAAGTTAAATTTAATATATATTTTGTATCTATAATCGATTAAAATAAAAGAAACACAAAAGTTTACCATAAGTAAGTAGTAATAACAATATATAAATCTGTTAAGCCGTTTCTGAGCCTAGCGTGCACAAATGCACAGACAAACAGATAAAAACTCTAAGATCAACTGTTTGGTTTCTATTGATAAATATTTTTTGAAATGCATAAAATTTTGAACGTAGCGGGATTTGAATAAGCGCCTCTTGGTAACCGTCCAAGCGCTTTGACTACTGAGCCTAGATTTTGGAAAGCGGTAATTTGCAAAAATTCTATAAGATCGACATTGCTTGATGGGAGGGAACGTATGGTCAGAGCGCTGCAGCTGTAGCGGGTTCAAATTCCGTAACGCAACGTAATTTTTATACGCTTTTATTACCAATAAATTACCAATTTTACATTTTCTCATTTTCGATTTTTGTATATATATTTCGTAAGTAAAAAATAGATACATGTACCTTTGAATGACGATATACAAATCAACTCGCTTTAGTCACCTTAGACTTTTCCTTATATAGGTAAATATTAATAGCTCAAAAATGTTAAATAATAGCCTTAATTTAAAAAATATCTTAACTTTCACAAACATTGTTCTCAATAGGTGCACTTCGAATAGTGCCATAAAGTCTTAGTTCTAGACGGCATTGTCCCTCGTCCAGTGCGCTGTGGGCGGAGGGCGGTGTAGCCATCACACGAATTAGTTACGCGTCGCGGCTATACGATATACATACGTAGCTCATCGTGACACAATACCATTTTCATATTCATATATATATACATATGTATTTTAGATGCAATCGTTTTAAATTTAAAAAAATACTTACAAGTTTTTTTACACGCTGTATCTCGCACACATAGCAGGGTAAATAGAGGAAACTAGGTTTCCCCTGTTTACCCTGGTAAGAAACCTGGTAATAGACCTGGTAAGAAACTCCGTTCCTGTTAAAACACTTCCGTTCCCAACATTACAGTCGCACGCTTGTGCCCCTGCGCTATGACTGGCCTCTATAAGTAATTATAGATATCCTGCGTTTAATTACGTATTAATATGAAATAATTACTTCTTAATTTTGGCATTATTTAAACAGATTAAACGAATTTGGTTTTATATTACTTTAGTGTGACTATTACTTTAGTAGTATTAAAACTAATCTAATCTATTCTAGCTTCACTCTGTATCCCTAGCTTCCTCATCCACCTCATCATCCTCATGCTTTATACGTGATCTTTCTCTAGTATCTTTGATACTGTATTTTTTATTTTCCAAGAGAGTTCAAATCTCGCTACATTGTTTTTTTTTAAGTTTTCTTTATAAAAATATATAGTTATGCAGTTTAGTTCATATTGATTAGATATTTCAAAATGATTATCAGAACTTATCAGGACCATATGATGATTCAGTAGTATTAGATCATTTTTTAAAAGTTATGATATCTTAGGTCACTGAGCTCTTTAATAAACAATACGTGCTTTAATAAGAGTTATTCGATGCTAGACCTATATAATATATATAAACATATATTCTAATACAAATTGACAATAAGTTATAGGTAGCTTTATTAGTAATATTTTTTGTGTTCTACTTTTTTTTTAGGGTTCCGTACCTCTTAAAAATTAATAAGATCACTTTGTTGTCCACCTGTCTGTCTGTCAAGAGCCTTTATCTCTTTATGTCGCAAAAAATGCGTATTTCGAAGCTATAACGGAAATCAAAATTATTAGAGTACTTTTGGTGGACCTAAAATTATGAAATTTGGCATCTAGGAAAAAACCTGAAAACTATATATTTGTTGTTAAATCCTAAAAAATAATAGCCTTGAAGAGGGGGGGGGGGATACTTGGTATTAAAGCCGCTAGTTCAAATAAGGTATCAGATGAAAGGGCTCTGCCTAAGCTCTTCGGACTCGCGCTTATTCGGTTTGTTTTAAATCAACTAACTCTAATATAAAAACTTAGCTTTAACAGTAAGCAAAATATATGGGGACTTTATAATACACAATATACAAAAACTACGTTCTCTAGGCCATAATAATATTTTCGAGATGACATCCACATATCATTTTTAGAAGTATGTCAATAAATATTTCAGTAAACAATTCTACCTTATGCACATAGAGCTATTGTTGCAAAATATTGCAAAAATTAGATACCTTTGTGTTAAACAATTGTGTAAACCTTATGTCGCGTTAATATACACATTAGTATCGCAAGAAGTATGAAAACTTAATAGAAAACAGTAAGTAATAAGCAAGTATTTTGCAATAATACCCAGACACGACCTGGAGTAACGTGTAACCCCCAATTTTGTCTAATTAAACTGAGTCAGAGAGAAACATGGCAGATAGTGATTATTTATAATATATGCTCTTAAAGAAAGTGTAATATTTATCTAAATTTCGTTATATTCTTGCATAATCAAATAAAGTTTATGAGATCGTATTATCGTATGAGCGTATTTTCGATCTAATTAGATATTGAAAAAGTAGAGGATTTTTATTATACTAATAGTTAAAGATGCTTAAATCACGAGCACTTTTTCAATTTATTCGGAAAATTTGAATTTAATATTTAATTTGCTTATTTATGGAGGAGTATAAAATGTACATAGAAAAAATTCCTCAAACGAGATGTGAACCCACAAACACTGTCTAAAACGCGCAACGGTCTCATGAAGGCATCCATTGTTATTTACAACAAAATCAATTACTTGCACGGCAATTACCAATTAACTATGACGAAGATTGAATGATTAAAATGTCAAATTGGCAACTTATTCAAACGTACATTTCGGCGATACATCGACCCTTCTCACCTGTGCAATGTGCGTAACATAACCCACCTCATATCGTCAATGCATCGAGCCCGCCCACGCATATTATTGAAATCACTAGGTCACTAGGCTCTACTTCACTGTGTTCTGTTACGCTAGATTTGTGCTGCTTTGATTCACACAGGCTGTGGGCGACGAGACGCAAGGTCGATGTACTCTATGCGGTACGTACGTATATTTGCATATCTTTTGGACGAAAAAAATGACACAAATAGACGGATTCATGTGCGAAATGATATCAAGGTCATAGTCTGCTCTCTCCTTTACTGGGTAAGTGTAACGCCTAAAATCAACTTATGATAAATTACATATTGTAATAGATAAGTGTCGTCGTTCGTTTATTTGAACGGTTTCCTGTGTCGGCGTGGTGAAAGCTGCTTTATAAATTTATTGGCACGTAGGTTTTTTGATAAGGATAATGATTTAGACATGTAGGACATATTGGTTGTTTATTTATGGGTTGTATTGAAATTTTGGTACTTTACTTACATTTTGTTGGGTTATTTTATTTTTAAATTATATTTTCGTCGTAAATTCGTCGGAAGAGTGTCTTAACATTAGGTTTCCTCTGCCTACCCTGGTGTGTGCGGGATACAGCGTGAAGCTGATTTATTTATTTATATTTCTGTCTTTACTTAAAAACGCAATGGCAAATGTTCACAAGAACATAAAACATGAGCGCGTAAGGCCAAATAACAGTTTTCGTAATAATTACGCCTGGTTATTTGTTACTCCACTGTGTTTTTGTGTAATTACATTAAATTATTTGCTCCAAAATACCTCAGACAGAAATATTAATACGGCACACTTTAGGTCCCCTGCACACTGTAATGTAGAATGATATTATGAAAAAAAAACTCATTTTTCAAACTCGAATCTCGACGATTTTTAAATAATTACTTTTTTAAAAAAGGTTGAAAAAGCTTTTTCTCTCTTCTTGCATTTTATAATGGAAGCAGAGACAACAGTGACAAGTGTATATAATAATATAAAATATTAATATATATAATTCCCTAGTACACTACAGTCTCGTTTTCTTTTTAAATGACTTTTTTTGTTAAAAAGAAGGAGATTCTATATTCGTTAACTATATATGTTTTATTTATCGATCGTCGATTCAGCCTTTTCATCAGCCCAGTATTGTCATCTTCTGATGACAATACTAGGCTGATGATGATAGGAGACAACTCCTTAACGATTAGAACTTTAATTTTTAACATATTTCATTAGTCTTGTTGCAAAATTAAAAAAAAAAATATATGTAAATATAACGACATTTTTTTGCTTCACGCATATTCCGATAGGCAGAGGGATCCTTGGAATCTAGTGTTGAGATATTCCACCATCTATTAAGACACTTTCGTGCTCCACTTTCCACCTTATTCTTGAGACATTGTTTGTTAATTGGCGGAACTCAACTCCGCGTTTTGTTTCGTTAACAGATAGAAGAAATTAAAACATTAAATATTTCATTTCACAATTGTCGCGCGTGTATATCTGCGCTACGATAGCCTCACGACAAATACGATTTTTTGGGTTGTTTAAATTATATTGACGAATTTTCGTTTCTGTTTCTTTTAAAATTGTAAGTAGTTGTAAGAGTTGTCGTAATTTTTATATATTAATTACCTATTTGAGTACATTGTGGTCTACATTTAGCATTGTACAAGAACATGCTGATTATTGTAATGCCTATTCTTAAAGTATTTTGTCTAACAACAACAAAGAATAAATTTATATTAAGTTTGAAACCAAAAAATGAAAAGACTTCAAAACTATATTTACATTCACATATTTTATAAAAAACTAAACAATTTTTTTTATTCATTATTTTTCTTTTACCGTAGCGTTTGGCACTCCGTTCTCTCTGACTACCCCGCAAGGGATAAAGCGTGAAGCTAAGTAAGTAAGTAAGTAAGTAAGTATTTTTCTTTTTTTTACTTTGTAGTAATCGAAATATTATTTTCTACAATTTCAAATTTGTTCAATTTGCCAATAACAAGAAATTTTGCTATTAATTTAATTTAGATATGCTAATTAATAATTTAATTAACACGTTTTTGTTAACTACAAATTGTGTCATCGTTAGCCACTTACAAATATTATATGAGAAGTATTTTTTTTTTTAGAGAATAAATGAATAAATTATTTAAGTAAATTAAGTTGTGTCTTGAGTTTCCGTAGCTTTATGTGTATTGCAATTATGATTGCTTTGGCAGTAACCTAATAAGTGCTCAGAATAGTAGCAATCCACCTCAATAATTCATAAGAGGCCAATCGTGGCGCAGAGGCACAAACTGTGACTATAAAATCGACTGGACGACAAAACTCGTATACAGCAATAAAATGCTTGGCCAAGAGTGAGTTTTAATTTTAAGTGATTTAATAGATCTATATAGTGAAGCATGATAATATTCAAGAGTTCATGATACTATGCCATGTAAATACACCAAACGTAATTCACAAGAATTATTAAAACAAATCAGCTTCATGCTCTATGCCACACACAGCAGGGTAGGCAGAGGGAACCTAGTGTTAAGACACTCCGTTCCCCACTTTCTACCGAGTTCTGGAGGCATTGCATGTTGTTTCTTGGCGGAACTCAACGCCGCGCTTTGCCTTGAGACCAGAGCGAAGAAATGAAAATATAAATGTAAATAAATATTTCATCTCCTCGAGTGGAGATCGAACCCACAACCAGTCATACTTTGTGCCCCTACGCCACGACTGGCCTCAAGTTAATGGTTAAGGTGATAAAATCATTCTGCAGTGCTAACCATCTGTGCATAGTCCACGGCACCTATCGATCATACTTTCTCGCCTTCGACCCACGCACATACCGTTTCGTACACTTGCATTAGGTACTTCTTTACGAAACATATTTTGCATATGTATGTACATCAATAAATGTCTAACATAATATGTATTTATACGTATATAGCATATTTACTTAATTACTTTCAAATTAATTTCAAATATTTGGTCTTATTACCCAATATTATATAATATTTAATTATATAAGTACATATTATAATTTTTTTTATTTTATTTTATGCAATTATATAAGTAATTAAAAATTTTATTACTATATAAGTACCTAAAAACAGTTTCGTGGATTCAAGTAGAAAATGTGTAGGTAAATTTTAAATGATATTAAACATTCTAATCTTCATCCATTTAATTATTAATTGAATTTTATTGTCCTGCAAAAAATATATTATATATGCATATTAGTGTGATCAAATTCTCTTTATGATGCTTAAAATGTAAAATAACATTAAGAGATACCGTAAATAGTAAACAGATTTGTTTTAATTGTATTAAGTGGCGAAAATTTTATTAGTTTCTGTTGGGATCCAATTAAAGCCTTCGAACAAAGCCTTCTAAAGAATTTTATTGAGAATTTTGTATGGCTGGACAACGGTCCTTCTCGGTCCTTCTCTTCGGGGTATGAGTCACCAAGGATCAAATTTGGCATCCAAAAGATGATTCAATTTGAACAATTTACATCCTCGCGTATGACTGACGTAAAACTACTTTTACTGATTAACATAATTTAAACGGCAATATTAGTCACGTTTAGAAAATATTGCATAATTTTGCTGGTACAACATCGCAAGGTCTTGAGACCCGACTCCATAAGTAACAGTGTTTGTATAATGAATTATTTGCCAATATTTTCTTTTTTGATGGAATCATTACCCAAAAAAACCTAATATTTACCCAAATACAGCGTGCGCCATATTTGATTTCATAGGTTGGTTTTTTAAAAGTTGTAAATCTCACAAAGCTATTGGAAGTTGAGTTCCTTGACTTAACACGAATTGTGTTGAGTACGGGCGAAAGGCAGAGATCACGGGATACAACGTGAAGTTGAAAAAATACATAGATATTTTGTGAAATAATTTATATTTGGTGACTAATCTTAGCGCCTTTTTGAATTGCTTTCTTATTCTCGTAGAAAATCATCAACAAAATATTTGATATATGACCTTGGTACGCGATGACGCTTTTACAACGTGTTAGGAAATACTGCCCGCCCACAGTTTACTATGAGTAACTTACGGGCGCCAAAAATGGGGGTGATTACGATTACTCTCAAACAAGATATGGGAACTCGAATATGTGACGTGTATCTTAATCTTTCTGTTTTTTTTTATTATGTTAAGCTCAAAAATCAGTAACTCGATTGGTACTTAGTTTATAATTTTACGTAACTAGAAATATATTTAAATATACTCATACAAAACAATACAAAATAACTTCAGAGTGTTGTGTAAAAGACACCCGATGTGATTCTGAATGTAGGTACAGTAAATTATATTGAAGCGATTAATGTGATACAATATTGTAGGCTGTTGTACCTTGTCAAAAGGGACTATGCAAAAAAAAAATTCAATTCTTAGTTCGTGAGATCAACGCGTTCAACCTAACAAATCTATTAATAAAGTAGTGACACTGTCTTAGCACAGCTTAGAAGTATTTGAATATACACCCGGAAGTTGTGGGTTTATATTCCAGACAAAGTGTGAATTTAAGTATTTTTTTACCATTGTTTAATGAGTTAGAGTACGCTATTAGATTAGGGTACACTACAGGCAATATCGATAATATTGAGAATGTAGATCGGATTATTGGAAAGACCTAAGAGAAGCAGTAGACGACATCAGGCTGGTGATTATAGAGAATAGAAT
This sequence comes from Heliconius erato x Heliconius himera, assembly GCA_013421005.1. Classification (NCBI taxonomy): domain Eukaryota; kingdom Metazoa; phylum Arthropoda; class Insecta; order Lepidoptera; family Nymphalidae; genus Heliconius; species Heliconius erato x Heliconius himera. Next base: position 23,384 of record JAATLQ010037875.1, on the reverse strand, counting down.
GTTGTCACTATTAAGTTCACAGATCGCTGCTTTTCCCGCAACATCTAAATCCGTTTACCGTTATGCACCGTATACGTTTTTTATGTTTTGGTGGGTAGTTTGGCCACCAAAACAAAAGAAAATGTCTAAAAAGATGAGATGAGAGCTTTATGTGCTATTAAAAATAGTACTGATCTTCTGTCTATTTATATATTATGTATTTTATTTATATGAAACTGCCGCCGAAACCAATGGTCGGCCAATGTACAAAATCTGGTATATACTTTGAATACTGTATCGCCTCACTAAGAGTAGATTCAACGAGATTCTAGCATAATAGGAAAACGGGATATGAACAGAATATTTTTTTGTCCCACAAACAAAGTTTTTAGCTACAATTGACTAATATATTTGTACTAATTTGCGACATAAGTATCAGATAATCAGCTTCACGCTGTATCCCGCACACAGCAGGATAGGCAGAGGGAACCTAGTATTGAGACACTCCGTTCCCCACTTTCTGCCGAATTCTGGGGGAATTGCGTGTTGAGTAAGTGTTAGATATCCAGATTGAATTCTTTTAATAAACAACATGAAGAAGCTTTACTAAATCTGCATGATTTACAATCTATTTAACACGTTTATGTCTTTACAAGGAATTGTTTTACATAAATTGTAAAGAGGTTCACTTGTAATAGATGTAATTATTTAATATTACGGGGCTGTTTATCGCCAGCATAAAAAAGATGTCTCGATATCTTATTACTATGCATTCACGTTTCTGTAGCACTCTTATTGGAGAATAAACTTCAATTGACGTGTTATTATGCAGATTACATATTAGCATAAGCAAATATGCATATTATTGCAATAGAGTATGTGATAGATATGACTGGTAATAAAATTGTTGTGCGTGTAAATAAGATTGAAACTTTCACTGCTTTCGATGTCGGGTTTTAATTTATAAATATTGTATAACATATTGCAGTATATCGAAAAAAATGATACATAACTTTGTTTCAAATGTTTATATATTAATTTATCGTTTTTTTATTAATTTTGGTTTAATGTAGAGTTATTTTATCTTAGCAACAACGAATCAGGTCTTCGAGATAATCTGTTTTGACGTAGAGTCACAATACATTTTGTAATGTTATTAAAGTTTCCAACATATGTATATATATACTTAATAATAAATTAATATTATGAATTTATTTTATAGATATATATACAATTTTTTACTAACTATATTATAATATGCTTATATATCTAAAACATACATTGTGCTCGATGGGTTACATGGGATGAGGTGTTTACAATGCAATACGAAGCAATAGTGAAATATCTTGCTATGTTGCTTCGTTCTTAGCAGTATATAAAACACGTTCATTTCACTTGTGGTCTGATCAGAGATAGGATCTTACTACAAAAATAATATTATTATAAAATAATGTTATTTTCTATTATAATTTACATTTACAATATAAAATCGAAATTAAATAGGCATTCTTATTTCGTGTGTCATTTTATTGACATGGAACTGACCTTACTTTTGATCAGTTTGATAGTCAGCTCGTGACCACAGTGTGCAAGAGCGTCGAGACGTCGCGTCGGGTGAATTAGATTCATGATACCGACATGACCTGCGCAAGACATGTTTACCTATATATAATTTGAATAATATAATTTTATTTTTTGTTAGGCCAGTCATGGCGCAGCGGCACGAGGTGTGACTGTAAAACCGGCTGGTTGTGGGTTCGATCCCCACTCGAGGAGATGAAATATTTACTTAAATTTATATTTCCATTTCTTAAGTCTGGTGTCAAGGTTAAGCGCGTGGAGTTTTGCCACTCAACACGTAATGCCTCCAGAATTCGGCAGAAAGTGGGGAATGGCGTGTCTTAACACTAGGTTCTGCCTACCCTGCTGTATGCGGGATACAGCGTGAAGCTGATTTTTTGTTTTTACATTTTAAAGAACAATTTTTTTTTCTAGAATAATGTCCAATAGTCGTATTAACTCAAACGTTGGTCTAGACAAAAAACAAACAGCGAAGGTATCGGTTAGTGATAACAAGCAAATATTGTACTTACTTTAACAAATATTTAAATATGGTCATTAACAGTTCAGTTATTGTATTGTTAAATGGTCATTTCAAACTGTATGTTTCTTTTAAAAATGAAACAATTAATAAGTTTTACTATAATTCTATATTTTAGTACATACATAGACATACTGTATAGAGATTTTGTTATTAAAAATAACTTCTGAGTGGAACACTAAAAATCTTATTTATATTCATTGCTGTTTATTTTATATGCTCAATTGTTCACACACGAAGTGAATATTTCTCTTGAATGAAGGGAAGTTGTGTGCCTTTCCATTTGTGATGAATGGACAATAACCTGAAGCAATAATAATATATGTATTTATGGCATTTTAATGTGGAATGATGTTGTGTTAAGCTTTGTACAGTGTCTGGTATTGATAAATAATATCGATAATATATTTAAATGCTTATTAATATTTAACAATCACAAACTATTTCAATTCGGCTTAGGTTTATGTAAAATAAAAATTATTAATTGATTTTAATATTTTTGACCTATTAAATGATTTTATTACATGTACATATATTATTGAATAAAACGATAAGTTTCATTTGGCAATGAACGACTATTTAAATTTTAACAAAATATAAATAAAATAACTGGTGATAGCCAAGTTACGCTGTATACTATCCGTAAACATCCAGATGTTGTACGTTGAGCGAAGGAAGCCATCGTTTCACTATTCCTTTGATTATCTAAATCAAGGAAGGATGTCTATTCTTATAAATAAAAATTAGTTTATAACTATTTCAAATGTATTTATTAGATAATTGAAGGTTGGACAATTTACAGTAGTACAATTTCATATAATATATAGACTTTGAAGACTTTGAAAACAGAAGCTACATTAAATCATTTTTTAATGATATCCTCCATTTTATTTTAAAATCAAAATAATATTATTTCTAATATGCTGTATCACGCATAGAGCAAGCAGGCAGAGAGAATGGCTTAGTGTCATGTCATTTCGTTCTCGATTTTCTTCTCGAGAAAATTACAAATAAATTGTGTTTTTATGTCGTGCAAAGTTTAAGGAAATTTATTGTAAGATAGTCTATGAACATAAAATAACTGGAAAGTTCATACGAATGCTAACCACAACTATTTTTCATATTAAATAATAAATACTACGTTAGAAAAACGTATCTTGGATGCATTCAGTATTTATATATACATAATATACAAAAGCTACAAATGCTACAAATTCTTCATTTAATCATAAACATTTTAGCTTGAAGTTTATTATTGATTAAGTATTTTAATCGATAAATTTTCAATAAATATTCTATTTAATGTATCCTTATATAGAAAACTTATTCAGTTCGTGAGCCGTCAATGCGAACAAGTCCTTTGCATACTTCATAACTAAAACTGGCGGTATAGCCATTACTAATACTAATTTGCTTGTATAGACGTTTAATCTTTTTAATTCTTTTTTTACAGCTAAAAATTAAAAAAATCAGCTTCACGCTGTATCCCGCACACAGCAGGGTAGGCAGAGGGAACCTAGTGTTAAGGCATTCCGTTCCCCACTTTCTGCTGAATTTTGGAGGCATTGCGTGTTGAGTGTCAGAACTCAACGCCGCACAGCTAGTAGTTAAAATTAAAATAAGCTTGTAACATATTTAAAAAATATATATTTGTTTTGTACGGAACAATAAAAGCCTTTTATAAATTACACACAACACTATTAAAATAGATTCTTAAAGTGGCCTATCCTGTGGGCTGCTTGGAAATGGGGACGAGTCTAATAATCTTATTTTTTTACACATATCAAGATTAGTAGAATAGTTTAAACTAGATAAAAAAAGTCAGTCAAGGAGGGTTCCATATGAATTTCAGTATTATAGGTCAATGTTTAGTACAACTTATAAAAGTAGACAATTTTTAGTTTGTAGGAGTTCACACTTGTTGTATGAAATCAACTACAATTATACTTTTTTTATCTGTAATAGAAATATAAATTTTCATTTTTATAGATTTGCGGAAAATATCTTTTAGTTTTTGGTTACGCGGTAAATAAAGTTAATTATCTTAAATTATATGCCTGTATGCACTCATTTTGTACTAAATTAATTAGAAGTAGGGTAGAGGGTAAAAGTAGGGTAGGGTAAGTAGAGGAAAATTGGAACTCTTTTTTTCTATGAAATATTGATAGTTTTTCTGTTAGGATTTTTTCCTTTATTTGTATTGTAAGTTCGTGACAAAAAAATCTGTAGGTCGACATGCACCTGATAGGTTTTGATTTCGTGGAGAAATGCAGCAAAAACTTTTAACTTTTGATAGCGTTAACGTAATAGTTTGTTTTTTTTTTTGGTGATTGTGCCTTAGATTTCAACATTTTATTTTAATTTCACTTTGATACCTCTATATGATTTTGAGGCTTATTCTTTCGAGGTATGGAACCCTAAAATATTTTCGATATCGATACATAAAAAAAAACGTCAAAATGATTTTAGTATTTTCTAAAATGTATAAAATTACCTCCTTTATATAATCTTGTAGAAGTCACCTAAAAATCGTTCATTTATATTTAATAAGTTTTTCTCAGACTATAATTAACTGTATTGTTGAACTGAAAGCTTTTTAGCTTTTAAGACAAAAGAGTTCCAATGTAATGAGATTAATTATTAAACTCTATTAAAAAAAACCGTAGAATTTAGGTGCATACGATACATTTTTACCATTTTATTCATTCCTCCTGGTGACCTGACGATAAAACATTAACAGTATCTTTAACTTTTTAAAATTATTATATTTATTAATGTATATTGTACTTAAATGACAAAACATATTAATTTAACAAGTGATAGGGAGACTGTTTTATTGATAGTTCAGTATAATGAAATAGTTGTTATTTCTATATTTAGAAAGAGATATTGTGTCTGTGGACGGTAACTAATCGTAGCAGCAGTGTGAGAAAGTTTCGAGCGCGTGATAGGACGCCTACGTCTGAAGGCGGTAGCGTAATGAGGTAAGTATAAATGAAATAGATAACACAATCTAAGGATACAACTGTAATTGTAGTTTTATTAATAGAAATACACATTTTTGAAGCGAAATACAAAACAAATTTCGTATAGTAAATAATATCTTTTATATTATTTTCTTACAAATTTTTATACCTTACCTATAGGTACGTATATTTTTGTTATTGAAAGCTAACATGGATTAAAGCGTAACGTTTAAAAAGAAAATATTGTGATAATTAATGAAATTGTATCGTTATTAATATTATGATATAATACGAAATTATAAAATACCAACTTGTAGTTGAACCTAGATGTAAATTATATTCATATAAAATATTTTGGATATTGGGAAACCAAAAAAATTAATAATATTATAAAATTCAAAATTAGAATTCTATTTATAGCAACATTCTGAATCGTACAAACAGATGTCTAGCAATGTTAACTACCTTTTGGTGACGTGGGAACTTTTCTCAGCAACGGCGGACGACCACGCCTTTTAGTTCATATTTTGTACTATTATGACGCACAACACTGTGATTTCTTACTTTAAGTGAAAATACAGTACGTAAATGACGTATTATTATCTGGAATATATAGATACTGTATATGGTCATAAAAAATATGATGTAATTTTTTTTTCAATATAAAAAGATATCTTTTACTTTAAATCAAAACATATAAAAAGCCTTTGTTCATCTTAATATAATATCTGAGACATAAGAACTAATACGCAATCAGTTATACCTTTGCCTGATATGACCGTTTGATGGTTGATAGGGTACTAAGTAGATAGATATTAATAGATTGGCCCATATACGTCGATAGTTCGTGTAATTATTTTTTAGTACCCTTATAACTAACGTTGGATTGGTTGGTACTTTGGCGTTGGCGCGGACACTTGGTCAATATCTTTGCGTCATAGTCCTCACTTTGACGTATTAGTGAGGTGTGAACTCAATGTGCCCGCCTGCACTTGGTAGTTTTTATGGTTTTTACTAAGAATTTAACAAACGAAATTCTAAATTCTTATAGATTATTTGTATGGATAGTCGATTACTACTGATAAACAAAACTGTGTTGATAAACGTCAATCCATATTTACTCAGATCGTTATTTTTATTAGATATATATATTTTTTAACATTTCGCACATTATTATTTTTTACTTTACTTTGATTTATATTCTTTTTCTACTAATGAGGTAATAACTTTGAACTAATGAGAATGTATTAGGATTAGGTACTTCATTAGCGTTTTACAAAATTGTTTAAAGGTAAGTCAAGGTTTAACGAATACCAAGCGTACATCTCTATATAATAAATTAAAAAAAACTATAAATAATTTACAACTAAAATTTATTTTAGAGACAGATACACAAGAAATGTGTTTTATACAGATAAGCTAAATTTTAAATCAATAAATATTTATGATGTCCATATTAAGTAGCAGTAAAACTAAATTACAACAACAAGTAAACATTTATTTATATCTATGACGAACAACAAAAACCACTAAAAATATTAAATAAATAATACATTCATTCAATACGTAATTCTTCTCAGCAAATAAAGGCTAATCGCGATGACGTCGAACGTCAAACAACGCTATCCACAGAGCTGTGCGATTGTTGACGATTCTTATCAATTAGAAATTGAGGAAACACTCATAGGCTACATTTATACGTTACGACACGAATGCGATACGATTTTTATAAAATGTACGTAATTGTAATTGATTGGAATTTGTATTAAGAAGGCTAATAAAATTCAAGATTTTTAGGACAAATATTTTTTAATTACATTGTAGTTTTTTTTTCATTTAATTTTTTTCATTGTAGTTTTGTTTCATTTGTTCTTTTTACCAATTAATAATTAAGGTGTTGTTATATTATGTTGAAAATATATTTCAACTTTATTCAGTTTTACGATTAGTTTATATGTTTGACTATTTGCTTACATATATTTTAAAAGCAAACAGTCAAACATTTAAACTATAATGATGTATCGTCATATTAAAGTTATTGTTAGCTAATACTATCACAGTCCAGGAATAGTAAATGACACATTATATTGGGTACGGTTCTATATTGATGTATTTGTAATATTGACGTAGATTATTTATTTCTTAGTGAAATACTGTTAAAAAGTTGACAAAACTGTTGAAAAACAAAAAGTATTTACGATTGAGAAAAACAACGTACCTACATGCTGTGTTTTATAACCTTAATATATTTGCTCGGAACAAATATTGAGAACTCTTCCGTGACTTAATCTACGGATGCCGAACGTTTAATATGGGCATGTTTTATTAAGTATTTAAAGTTTATGTTGTACTTATCCTTAACAGAATGAAACAAAAATTCATCTGGCAACAATATAGATATTCTTTCATTACATGTAAAATTAAGATTAATATACCTAAGAAATACGAGAATATAAGAAAGTGAAAGTGACATTATATTTTTTCCCTCCCGTTTTTCTTTATTGTGATGTTAATATTTATCTTGTATTTTTAACCACCACTAGGCGTATTGGAAAAATATCTGGCAGTTTACGTGAACGTTGCTAGTACGATCCCAACTCGGGGGATTGAATGTTATTATAGATATTAAATAATTAACAAATATATGCATTTCATGGGTCTGGCGGAAACACGGCGTTGAGTTTCGCTATATGCCACTGAAAGTTCTAGCCAAACGAAGAAAGGAAAGACACCCTCTTGACTTAAAACAATTTTTTCCAGCTTACCCTATAAAATGGACAAACGTGCATTAAAACAAAATAATTTAAGAAAATATTCAGTACAATCTGCTAGAAGATTTTGAGACTAGGATACATATGTAAATGTTGGCGTACTTTCAATATCACACCTTGGCTTGATATGCACTAGAGATTTTATTATGTCAAATTATTAAAAAATATATTTGACAAAATGAAATCTCTTGATCAGTTTAGCTACATAAGACAACAACTTAAAAGTTGCAGTATTACTAATTTCGCAGTAGATCTAGAGGCTACGTTAAAATTTAAGTTTGTTAATTTCAATAATTTACTTGAATATTTAATAGGTATAACAAATTACAGTGTTCAACACAATACGTAATTGCAACTCATAACTATTAATGGATTCTCTACAATAGGTGATAACGATACGGAGTGAGTGATTTTATCAATTTATACTTATTAAGGGCAACGGTCCTTTTAGGGAAAGTAAATTTTCAGGTAAAGCTTTAATGGTTAGTACAAGAGTAATGGACAAGCTAACTAACTTAACTTAAATTTTAGTTAAACTAGTACTACTTTAGTTGTACTAGTAGTAAATCAGCTTCAAGCTGTATTCCGCACACAGCAGAGGGAACTTAGTGTTAAGACACGCTGTTCCCCATTTTCTGCCAGATTCTGAAGGCATTGCGTGTTGAGTAGCAGAGCTCAAGGCCGCGGTTTGCCTCAATACCAGAGCAAATAACTGGAAATATAAATTTAAGTAAATATTTCACTTCCTCGAGTGGAGATCGAACCTACAACCAGTCGCTATTACAGTATACTTTGTGCCCCTGCGTCACGACTGGCCTCAACTAGTAGTAAAAAGAGTAAACTACGCCAAATTTATAATTTTACTCGTAATTTTTATAAGCTTTTTAGTCAATATGTGCAAAACAAATTCTCACATTTAAGCTTTCAAAGTTTCACTGTCATGAAGCTATTTTTATAAGCACTTAGAAGGTTTGTTGAAATCTTCAAATACTTTTTGGTCATAGCTGAGACACGTCAAGGCAATGTTTGGCTTTTACTCAAAGGGAATGCGACACCGGACCTTTACACCACGTTCGTAAGAATGTTGCATATTGACTATAAGTATTATGTTGAATATCCTGTATAGTTTCTTACACTTATGATACTATGGAAATATAATTATTATTAGGTTTCCTAATGGTATTAATCAAAAGCGTATGTTATTGTAAGCTTTTATACAATATAAATGAAATATGTTATATCGACTCATCTTGTAGGATAAGTCCTCGAGACCGATAGAATGATGGTATAACTTTAACCTTTTTTTTCAGCTTCACGCTGTATCCCGCACGCAGCAAGGAAGAGGGAACCTAGTATTAAGAAACTCCGTTCCTCGCTTTCCGCCGAGTTTTTTTGGAGGCATTGCGTGTTGAGTGGTGGAACTCAACGCCGCGCTTTGCATCGAACCCACAACCAGTCGATAGTACAGTCACACTTTGTACCTCTGCGCCACGACTGGCCTCAGCTTTATCTTAATATACATATATGAAGACCACTGTAGAATATCTTGTTTAGTAATATGTAAAATTGTTTAACTCGTTGCAAAGTTTGAAGCGACTATTCATTATAGTTGCAACTTCAAGTAATTTGATTTTATTTTATTATTCACACAAAGATGCTAACTACTGAAGCTAAATATATCTATTTAAAATTGTAATTATTTAATAGATTAATTTAGAGGCGTAAAGTTGCATTTGTAATAAGTAATTGACATTGAGCATTTATTTTGCTGTTTTACGATCATTTCTAGGGTCCCGTATTTGAATGGTACAAGAGGGAACCCTTATAGATTCTTAATATGTGCACGTTAGTTAGTTTTGTTCCATCAGATATTTTGCAAGTTAGAAGCAAAATTGTAGTGTAGTTGTCCACATCTATTCACTCAAAAAGTAAAGTTAAAGTTTTGTAAGTTGTACTTCCCGTTGACCTAAATTATGAAATTCGTACGGAGCGCTCGGTGTTATATAATTAATGTTTTTTTTATATATTGATTCATATTTTTACCTTTTTACCAGCCTATGCTGTGTCCCGCATATAAAAAAATAATTATTATCAATTCATTCCGTTATTCACTTTTCGCCCGATTTCGAGATATTGCGTGTTTACTGGTGGAGTCTTCGCTATAAGTTGTCTTATCAGAGCGAGGATATGAAAATAAAAAAAATTCCGCGAGTGAAGATCGAATCCACAACTATAGTGCCCACAGTCTAGATGTGTACCACTACACCACGATAGCCTCAAATGATCATATTTTATACTATAAAATAATATGCCTCTTATACGATAAAATTTTATTGACCAATTTTATATTTTCTAGGCCATCATCGGATCATTTGATGATTCAAAGTCATATTTATAAGTAGTGTTACAGTAGAATAGAAAACCACAACATGATGAATGACGCAACACAATTAAGAGGAATAGATAGGGAACTTAAGGTTATATTTAATTATTTAACAAAATAAAGGTATTTATTATCCTAATAAGAAAATAATTTCTATTAATATATACATTTTTAGTATTGAATTAATTAGTTTAGTGGCTTGAGATTTTTAGAGAGACAGACAGAACTAAAAATATTGTAAATTAGAGCCTTTTTTTATCATTATTATATTTCGTTGTTCTGAAGAGTAGTATATGTAATAGTATATGTTTTATATTTCTGACGTAAATAATCTGTTTGACATGTAACATTCATGGTTTAGTGGTTATATATAATTAAGTGAATGACGAATTACTTCAATAATAGTTATAGTGACAAATGGTTAGAGTTCTGCGGTGAATATCAGCCTCCGCTGTATCCCACACAGCTGGGTTACGCAGAGGGAACCTAGATAAGACACTCTGTTCTCTATAGTCCGCCGAATTGTGGAGGCGGAACTGAACCCACTGCTTTGTCTGGCCTAGTAAATAAAGACATTTTCACGCTTTAGTCAATACACTGAGCTCCGGACATCCTGCTATCTACTAAAATAAACCGTGTAATTGAAAAGGAACTACTATTAAACAATTTACTCAGCCCGTCTCAAATGCATTATTTGTGGGGAAACCCGTGAATGACTTCACTTTATTTTCCGCTATATTTTTTGTGTGACAATTCTAATTGTCTGTATCTAATCTAATAAGATTATAGGAGTAATGTTAAGTATAGTGTTGTACTACATATTAAGGTTACGGTAATGCCCCTTTATACTTTAATATTATGCGAGAAGTTGAAATATTTTAAATACAGATAAAAATAAGTGTAATATAAAGTTTTCTTGGTACTATAAGTTATATAAAATTAATCATTTTATTGTATGACGCAGTTATTAGATTTTTTAATATGGAATTCATTGAGGGATATTCTTAGTATACTCGCTGGTGTGTATATCAAATTATGTATTTGATTTACTTGATAGGGATAAATAATAGAGGAAATCTTATATATTTACGTAGCTTATATATATATATATATATATATATATATATATATATATATATATATATATATATATAT
>JAATLQ010037875.1:0-11929 GCA_013421005.1 Heliconius erato x Heliconius himera | reverse complement strand
TTCCCGCTTTGTCAGAAACGGATCAAATTAAAATAGAACCACATTCTATTTTAATTTGGTCTGTTTCTGACAATATTATCTGTGAGAAAATCACATAAGTCTTAAATTTGCACTAGATATTTGCGCAAAAAATGGACGAATAACTCAATATTACGCCAACCGATTCTAATGATACTTTTTTATTGGAAAAAATACACTTTAAGTTTGGTGAAAGTTTGGTTAGGTTCTGAATATTGAATCCGGTCGAAATTAAACAAATTTGTTTTTTTGGTAAAAAATATAATTATACTGTAATAATAAGGAAAAACATTGTTAAAATTGGCGAACCACGGTTTACTTTTCGTCAGAAGCGAGATTCCTCATCGTTGCATTTCTTTTCAACCAACTTCAAAAAATGAAGAGGTTTCCAATTCGCCCGAATTTTTTATGTATGTTCTTGTCAATATTCCAAAATGTTAGTTTACACAAAAATAAAACCTAATTAAGATTAAAATTTTATATAGTACAACCACAATCTTCTCGTTTAAGACCTTTAATTATTTGTAAGCCCATCACTTAAAATCTTAAAATAAATTAATTTATAATAAAAATAAAAAACTTATTAAAAATCAATTAAAAAATCGACTGCAAACAATACAAAAAAGATAAGACTAAATTTACTTAACATAAAGTAAAACGTACTTTGATTTTATTAAACAAAAATAATTTAAAAAAATCTAATTTTGAAGTCGGTGCCAAGTAAAACAAACAGGCTCTGTAATTTGATATTGTACTAAGGTTGTTGTAGCATTAGCTTGACACCGACTTCAAAATTATAAAATCTTTCTTTAATTATATTTTCTTAACAAAATCAAAGCACGTTTTACTTTATGTCAAGTAAATTTATTTTTCACTTTTTAGTGTGTTACTTGAAGTAGGTTTTTTTTTGTTAAAATTAATTTACATATAATGTGTTGTGAAAACTAAAATTTATTAAATACATTTATTTAATATTTTTTTCTAAATCCATCCTATTTAAAGAAAATGTATTAAAAAAATTATGCTTAAGTGGACATAAATGTATGTTAGTTCAGTAATTAACAAAATATCACTCATTTCAATTTGTATGATTACATGAGATAGTGATGTGCAAATAATTTTAATAATTCGATAGATTTGCAAGGCTTTCGATATTCGTCCAACATTGCAGGTTGACGACCTGCATGCCTCTACCGGATCTATTAGTCAGAAGACAATCTGTCTTATAAATTTGTATTTAATTTACGCTTAACTGATTGTCTATTAAGTAATTGTGAGTAAACACAACCTTAGTCCCGATTGCTCACTTTAGAATACTTTATAATTCTAGTTTATTGAGTGATGTAAAATTAAAAGTAATAATAATTATTAATTAGTATTTAACATTTGACGTTTTCGTGAAGTGAGAAGTGCCTATCTGATTGTAGATGTCATTATAGTGTATTTTCTCCATCTAGTGAGGCGTAGCGCGTTCTTGGATTGTATATTCGTTGTGTGTAGAGGAAGTGGAAAGTGCGGTGAAAAGTAAGCTGTCATTAGGTTCACCAACACTATTGCGCTAAATGCTGATTTCTCGAGATCAAAAAATCAATCCAATGAAGTTGTCCATCTTTTTCAAATTCAAACTGAGTGTATCTATGCCATTAAGAAAATATTTTACATAGTAGTACAACTTAGAATAACACTGGTTTTATCGTATTGGAGTATAATACATCTTATATTTAAGACATTTTATATTTACAATAAAACATATTTTAGTAAGAAATGGTCTAAGTAGTGGATTGCAGTATTGAGACGTGAAAAGAGCTGTAACTATTAAATTTATCAACTAGCCGAGCAGTCACAGCCATCTGGCTGCAGCAGCAATAAGTATAGAGTTGTCGATAATAATGCACGGTCTATCGTAACTGCTAATAAATGGTAATTCCACACGACAAGTCAATTATGAGCCGACACCGACATAAACATGGCGCGTTGCCGGATTTTACTTGTAATATCGGTTGTTGGAAATGGAAAAAACGGATTTTCTTTTTTTTTATAAGATTGTTTCTTTTTTTAAATATAATATCGTATAGAGTATTTTATTTCAATTATATAAGATTTATGTTATACAAAGTACAAGTTTAATTAAAAAATAATAATAAAAATTAGATCAAATATGTAATAAAAAAATTAAACATAATGTGAAAGTAGGTAAATTTGAACATTTCATTTGATTAAATGTTTCAAAACGTAATTAAACATGACAACTACATGAATGATATTGAAGCAAGAGATTTTATTTAATTTAGAATATTTTTTGCTTGTGTTATCTAAAACTACACACGCAGACGTCACTAATTACTTACAACCCACACTTCCTTTAATTTTTTTTAATCATTACTTTTATAAGAGTATATATTAAAGGATACATTGTGACAGTAAACAAGCAAAGTTGCTCCCTATTAGCTCAATATCAACACGTTGTGGGGTTAATAGATATGTGATTATGGATATTATTTAAATTGCCTGACAAATTATACGTCGGTACGCGGTTCCACTCGTTCACGTCGGTTGCCTTTGGACTTGTATTTCTTGTACGTTCGCGGATATTGTCGATTTCTGACAAAATATTTTGTGAGAGTTGTTATTACATTTGTGCAGTGATAAAGTTGAGTACTTTCTCTTAATTTTTATCGTATTTTTTTGTGAAATTAGTTTGTATTTTTAATATATTTTGTATTTTAAATGTATATATGTTATATTTTCATTTCTTCGCTCTGGTCGTCAAGGCAAAAGCGCGGCGTTGAGTTCTGTCACTCACAACGCAACGCCTCGAAAATTCGGTGGAAAGTGGGGAACGGAGTGCCTTAACACTAAGTTTCTCATTCCCTTCTATATGAGGAAAACAGCGCGAAGCTGAAAAAAAATGTAACAGGAATTTACATCCGTTAATTATTTTAACTATTCTATTTGGTTAATACAAGAATGAAAAATATTATTAAGATGTTTAATCGCACATTTATGTTCTCTCACTCTCTCTGCAATTAAAAAAATACATCTTTTTCAAAATGACTGCAGTTTATCTACTCCATATTTTTCTTTCAATCGGCTCTTATTTCTTGGACACGAGTTGTCAATTAGTAGTTGGTACGGAGGAAAATGTGGCCTTCGGGTAAAATTATATTTTACTTCTATATATATATAAATTACCACATATATAAACTTATCTTTCACCAGTCGAAAATCACTGTTATTACTATCACGTAAATGTCATAATGGAATGTTTCAATTATCATCTTAAGGGTCAATGTGATATATCGTACTGCGTTTGTAAATGCCTCTTCGATCTCACTGCATACTTAACGAAACGTGCAGCTTGTAAATGAATGTCCTTAATTTGTTTTAAATATTATTTCTTGATGGAGGAAATGAAAAGATTGATATTATATAAAATTGCTTTTGATGGATTTATATCGTGTGTAATTTAAGTTTTTATGCTTTTGGGTCCAATTTTTTAGACGCATGCAGTAGCCGGGAAGCAGTTAACTGCTATTTAAGGTAAATTATATGAAAAAGATTTACTTTTTTTACTAAATCAATGTTAGTACTGTTTTATGTTGTATCACAAAATATACAATTTAATTCTATTTTACTTTTTTTAAAGTTATTTTATCATTGTGATATGCTTAATAGAAACAATTAAAAATTAAAGAATGATTTATTGCAGTTGTGGTACACATATTGCAAAATGTAAATTGTCTTTGATTATAATAAATTTTGAATGTATTGGCCCTTCTCTATGGCGAGTTGGGAAGAAAGCACTTAGTAGACAGTCGTTTCGTTTTTCGAAAGCGCCTACCCGGGATAACTTTTTTATCAGTTATTTATGCAACCGTAAATTTTTTACCCATTTTTTACGTTACCAAAATATTATAAATTAAGAAACAATTAACAATAAGTAATTGAAAAGCAGTAAATCAATAAATTAGTCTTTGTCCACGGCAATTCAATGGTAATGGACTGACTAATTCGCTCCTCATTGATTCGTTTACCGTTTAATAGCACACTTCTGATTCTGTGGGCGTGATTGTTATTTGATCGTAGCGATTGGATGCTATTACTTACTCTACTTTTTATTGGTATAGTGAGAAAGTTAACTTGAACTTAATATATATTGTATATTTTAAGATACAAATTTCACGAAAAAAACTCAAGAAAAAAGTTAATTTTAACAAAAAACTTGAACAAAAAATACATTACAAGGTTGACTTACAGTACAAAGCATGCCCGCTTTATATTATGTTAAATTTTGATATAAATATATTATATTACCGAAGAGACACTTAGTGAAACAAGTTTCTTGTAAATTAACCGTACTAAGATTTATTCGAGATACTGAAGGCGATATCAGAATGTTAATTTGAGTACAGCACAACCGGCACCTGCGCGTCTAGCATGGCGATGACGTCACCTTATAATATAATTCATAATCATTATCACTAATCAAAAACCATGTTTTAACTTTTTATTGAATACAATTTTATTTGATTAACATTCTATTACGCGTCGGTTGGCACGTATTCGTAAGTTCTTCATTCATATGGTGAGGTCACATTATTACCTGACTACGCAATCAGAATCTATCTATAATATATAATAGTATATAATATAATATAATATAAGGATAATATTCTGTATAATACATTTTTTTATTTAGAAAATGAAATCGAGGAAAGTGTAGGGTTAAATGTCGCTGTTTTCCGCTTTTTGCCCAAAAGTTTTTCTTACAAAAGCACAATTTTTATAAATATATACGAAATACCTTTAAGAAATATGAACTCACAAACATTGTGTTCAATGGGATACGTCTTACTTACTGACTCATTTTACCTCGCATATAACAGGATGGACAGAACCTAGTGCAAACTTAACAAGAGCTTCTTTTTTGGGGAAATGTAAATAATTAATTCCTCGAACGGGAATAGAATCCAATCACGAAACCAAACCATCTATATTATGTTTATAGTTATTCCCATAGGGAATTATGTTTTTAGTTATTCCCATAGGGATAATACATATGACTATTTAAATTAATTTCGTTCTGAAAAGAACGAGAAGCTGAGATAAATATTAAAATATTTAACAAAAACATTTATCATATTTTATAATCACTACAAGAAAGAATATACATACATACGTAGTTAGTTATAATAAGTAAGGAGACGGCAATGATATGCAAGTTGCACCGCAAGCTGACACCGACCGGTCTTGGTGCTAGCTTTATTATGACAAATATGTGATTTATACTCCGTCCTCAAATGATATTTATGGGGATGTAATATATCCGTCTTTTATCAGTATTTCGTTCAGTTATTGCAATATCGTCATAAAAATCGATATTATATTTTAATATTTTCATATTATTATTTTTTTTCTTGGTTTTTGTAGTAAATTTGTATAATTCACTTTATACGATTGTGTACATGTCTATATTTATCTAGTATTATAAATAATTGAACGTACTCAAAATTGAATATTTACCTAATGTTGTATTAAGGAAAATGAATGGATAGTATTTGGTGTACTCAAGAAATATTGTATAATGTAAATTATAAATGACATTGCATAACAACCTCATATACGTTTCTATGATTAACAAGTGTCTGGATTTTTCGTTCGTTCTGCAACTTTTTTTTAGCTTCAGGCTGTATCCCGCACATGGCAGGGTAGGCAACACAGGGAACCTGGGAATCTAGTGTTGAGACATGCCTTACCCATTATGGCACTTTTGCGTGTGGCGGAATTCAACGCCGCGCTATGCCTTGTTACCAGAGCAAGGTAATAAAAATATTGAATATTAGATTTTCTTGAGTGTGAATTGAACCTACAACTATGGCGTTTACAGTCATACGCTTTTGCCCCTGCGTCACAAGTGGCCTCAATTAAATAAGTGTACTTACACACAAAAATTAGTATTGAATTTGGATGTAAATTAGCCTCACTATTACTACCAGAAATCACTAAAGTAAGACAAAAATATGAGACTAAGTTGCACTACATAACTCTTTTAGCTTTTTTTTAGACTAAGCCCAATTTCTTTTCTAATTTTAATTTTAATTATACTTAAGATAAATTGAACTTGAAATATCCAAAATTATTATATTATATGGATTATTGCATCTATTACTTAATATTATAATCGAGATACAGACTAAAACTACTCGTCTTATATATAAGCCTATATCTGGCACTCGCCACTGCGTTAGGTCAACCTACACTGTGGAGGCCGCGTATACATTCAAAGCTGAAGTTAATTCAACACTACGCTACAAAATGTCAGTTTAAAGTTTAAAGCAATAGGTCGGATGTAAAATAAATAACAAGTTTATTTCGCTATTGATTAATAATTGCATATGTTTATTAACTAACTTAACATTGTAATTGTATATATTTTGAATTTGAGTTTGTTTTACAAAATATTTCTTTTGTATATTTTTATAGGAATAATTTTAATATGGTAAATCTGGTCTTAAAAGTGTAATACTTTGGTCTGATGTCAGTGGCTGTAGCCGAAATCGGTTAGGATAACCATCGGTGGCCTATAATCGGGGATCGGGGAAGTCAATATCTACCGATAACAGATTTTGCAGAATTTGTGGTTTTTTGATAAATTCGTAAAGAAAACTGGAAAACCGTCTAGCTGTTTGGCTCGTATGCCATAACTACTAATAATCAGCTTATTATTTTCAAATGACCATAGTATGAAAAAAATTTATTAAATTAAATTTTAATGATAACTTTGAGTGAGTGTAGTGAAAAAAATGTTATGTAATTTTGAGTAAATATTGAGTAAAGATCAAATCTAAAATAATTCATAAGCATATCATATCATATATAAGAAGAAAATATATTAAAAAAAGAACGATGTTTTATAAATGTACAGAAAGCTCTTAGTACATCAGTGGCCATTATTACTTCTTATAGAAACTGGAGAAGCACAGATTCCAAGCAAAAAGCTTCTATATAACGTAACTAGAATTTCTATTGCCTTGCAGCGCAGCAAATACAGCACATTTCCTATTAACTCATTACAGTTTTTTTATTCCAAATCCGTGCCACTGCACGTTGAAGATTTACTGATAAGATGACTCGATCACCACCTAAGTGACGTAAGTTTTAGCTAAAAAATATGTTCACAATAGATGGTACATCGATTTGTGGTGAATAATTTCAACTTATTTAAATATATTAGGGATTATAATGATACCAATATTGATTTGTTGTTTTTTTTATCACTTAAATAGAGGCCAGTCGTGGTGCAGTTCGATCCCCAATTTCGGCGGAAAGTGGAGAACGGAGTAACTTAACTCTAGGTGCCCTCTGCCTACCCTGTTGTGTGAGGGATAAAGCGTGAAGCTGATTTATTTATTTTTTAATTTTATCACTTATCTACACTTATATAAAAGCTTCGTTTAATCTTACAATGACCTTTGCACAAATACGTTAAAATCTTTTAATACATTATAAATTAATCGAGAAGAGTGTGAAACTTACGCCGTATGGTGTTGAAACCATGGCCAAGTAGGTGTGAAAAGACTAGAAGTCGTAAATAGAACCTTGTTATCGCCTCTATCGTTCCAGAAGTGATTAAAGGGTTGCCAACTAGCCTTGATCAGTGAACTAAGAGATATATGGCATTAGTAGTAATTGATTGCTTCGAGTAGATATTATTAATTGTTATCTGCAAAATGTCAAATAAATGTACAGCTGTTTTATATTTCTACTATATTACTTACTAATTTAGCATTAAATTCGTCGGATAAAAATGAAATATTTCAATTTTGAAAAGTGGTCAAGTGCGCGTCGGACTCGCCCGCCAAGGCACATACTAATGTCAGGAGGGTGGGTTAAAGAAACGTATAATTTATAAAACTTGACAAATTTTATTTTGCACGCGTATGCACTCATTTGCACGAACTACAATTATAAATTTGTAACAGTTTTTATCTGATATTTAAAAATAAATTCTTTTGTTGTATTGCAATTACTTTTTGCTAATTTTCATACTTGTAGATTGAGGTTTTAAAGATTGATTGTGCGAGTCGGGCTCGCAGGCCGAGGGTTCCGTAAAAAATTGCAGGTCTTGAGTTTTTTCTGACATTCGGGCTTAGCTTAGCCAGAGCCCTTTCATCTGATAGTCATACCTCACTTGGACTACCGATTTTAATACCAAATTTTGCCCCCTTTTTAAGGCTATTATTTTTTAAGGTTTAACTACAAATGTATAATTTTCACATTTTTTCCTAAGCAAGTATTACCTGTAGATGCTTGATGTTAACTGGAAGTACCCTATTATTTTTTATTCCCTTTATAGTGTCGAAATACGAGGTTTGCTATAAGGCTATTATTTTTTAGGATTTAACCATACATCTATACTTCTCAGATTTTTTCCTGAATTAATACTATCTGTAGATGCTAGCTGCCAAATTTGTCAATTTAAGTCAACCGGAAGTACCGTATGAATTTTACTTCCCTTGATAGTGTCGAAATACGCGTTTTATACTTTTATTCCAGGGTATCATGGAGCCGTAGATATGAATATATGGTTCGAATTTCAACTCGATATCTCCAAGCGTTGCTGAGATAAAGGCTCTTGACAAAGAGATAGACAGACACATGGACGCACAACAAAGTCATCTTATAAGAATTCCTTTTTTACTTAAAAGATACGGAACCCTAAAAAGAAGAAAAAAATTACTATTAACCATATATAATTCGGTATTCCAAGCTAATGCAGTATACTCTATCCAATAGTTGAAAGATATATGAAAACATCAAAATAAAATTGTTAAATTACGACTCAAGACTAATGATAGCTTACCAATTTTATTGTTTACTATTTCAATAACAAATATATGGGACAATAGCAGCCGTGTGTTGTTTCTCGCACTCAGTTTAATTTCTATGCGTGATCTGACGGGCCACGATTGATGTGAATTAGATTGCATCATTGCTGACGTCACTGGCCAAGCACGCCTCGATATACGAAACTGCGGTACGATTGCGAATAGAAATTTATATGTGCCCTTCAATTATTAGGTAACCGAGTACAGTAAATGGAGATAAACTCCCAAAATATTGATAGAATTGTGTAATCTTACTATAATTTAACTTAGTGAATAAATCAGAATTATTAATAGCGTTTAGAAAAGTTTAATTTTAATTCTATTATTATTATATTAATTTATAATTAACATATCATAAATTTGTGTTGCCACTTATATAGAAAGAGACGTACAAAACGAAGCTTCATGCTGTATCCCGCGCGCAGCAAGGTAGGCAGAGGAAGCCTAGTACTAAGACACTCTTTTCCCCATTTTCTACCGAATTCTGGAGTCATTGCGGTGCAGAACTCAACGCCACGCTTAACTTCGAACCGAAGCGAAGAAATAACAATGTAAATAAAAATAATGAAATAAGTGGGGAACGGAGTGTCTTAAAACTATTTTCCCTCTCCCTACCTTGCGGTGCGCGGGATACAGCTTGAAGCTAATAATTATTAATATAAGATTGCTTAAGGTTTTCCTTTTTATATTTAAACGTTTTAACGGAAATATACACGAGTATAAGCTTTTTACTTCTATAATAACACCTACAAAGTATAAATACAGGTTACTATATTTATATTAATAATGTTTTGTTATATTGTCATTACTACAATGATGTCACTTTATGTCACACGGTGTTTGTTTCATTCTGTGGTGCATTTATCATCAGACCTCTTGACTGGATATTGATTTGAGAGGCCAAAGAAGGCATGAACAGGTTAAGTGCATTCCTATGATATATGACAATAGTTTATATTGTTTATACAATAGAGTCACTTATTATAACATTAATATACTTTTAAATATGAGACCAGTCGTGGCGCAGGGGCAAAAAGTGTGACTGTAAAATCGATTGGTTGGGGATTCGATCCCAATCGAAGAAGTGAGATATTTATTTACATTTATATTTTCATTTCTTCGCTCTGGTTTTGAGGCAAATCGCGGCGTTGATTTCCACCACTCAACAAGCAACGCCTCCAGAACTCGGCGGAAATTGGGGAACGGAGTGTCTTAACGCTAGTTCTCTCTGCTTATCCTGCAGTGTGCGGGATACTACGTGAAACTGATTTTTACTTTTAAATATGTGAATGAAATACTATATGTAGATGCAATTGTAGTTAAGAGTTAACTATAAGTTAAGATGCATCTAGTTTTAAAATTTTTGGAGTAAAATTGAAATGTTTATTAAAAATAGGTACGTTATACTGGAGAATATTTTTCGTTATAATAAGCATACGCAGCAACAGCGTTTATTTACGAAATTTATATAAAATAATGAAATATATATAGAGACATGAGATACTAAAAGAGAACAAACAGATTTACCAAAACATTATTTTAGTAATATAAAATAAAAATCACCTTCATTATACACAAACATACAATTGAAATCTCAGAAGGCGTCGTCTATTGTGGTTTATTGAAATAGATATCCTATTTGGTATTGCAGCGTGTGTCGCAAATAGGATTTACTTAGTAATAGTAGAGTCTGGTTAGGCTTATCTCGTTCATAGTTCGAGCTCGTAATTAAAAGCGGGCGGGTACGCGACAATGTACCATTAATTGTGTCGAAATGATTTATAGCTAACACGTAGCTGGCGGAGAGTTGAATGTTAAATATAATAAACACAAAATTTGTTTAATAATCAATATATATATATATATATATATATATATATATATATATATATATATATATATATAAGTTTCGAGTGTTGATAGACGGATAGACAAGTGTTAACGTAAGCATTAGTGAGTAAATTGGATAAAAGTGATGGAACTGCTCAGCATTCCATGGGTATACAGCGCGGGTGTCAGGCCCATTGTGTTAAGGCGGTTAGAATAGTGCCTCGCCTTGCTACCTAAGTGTAAGCCTAAGGGGGCCCATTTGAAGGGGCGCAATAACGCTTGCCTCCACTGTTCGAACTCTTCTCTCTACCTAACAAAAATGAATAAATAACCAATTATTTACTGAACACACTGTCGTCTCTCTCTCTCTCTCTCACTCCATGATCTATTTCCACTTCTACATAAAAATTTTTGTATGTATTCCTTCCCTAATTTTGTTTTATAATTCAATTTTTTCTACAAATTTTTACTTAAGCAATCATACTGACAATTTACGTTAAAATAATTATGAAAATATTTTAAATAAATAATAATAATAAAAAATACTAAATATGCCAACTAACATACGGTACAGCCAAAACTACTAGGTGCAAAAAATTTAGTCTGTAACTTACTTCGGAAAAAACTGAGAGTGCTTAACCCTGTAATAACATATAGCAAGGTAGAGAAAATCTAGAGTTCAGACACTATTTTCGCCGAATACTCGCCGAAGTTTACAGAGTTTAAAGTTTAAAGTTTACTACTATATTATTATATATTTATTGTCAACGATAGTAATATCATCAATATTATATGTATTATTCTAATTAGAATATCTTTAATGAACAAAAATATTCTCATTAAACAATAATACGCAATCACAGACGCTTAATAATGTTTACTTGGCTGCTTAATATTGACATTTTGTTCTCATGTAATCGAATATCGTTATATATGTCACCGGACAAACCCGATTTTAGGACAAACTAGTTTGGACTAGGATGTTCTAGTTTTTCCTGACCACACTAGGATAAACTAGTTTGGCCTAATTGATTACAGGCTGAACTAGTTTGGCCTAATAGCGTTAGGATAAACTAGTTCAGCCTGGTAGAACTGTTAGGTTAGGTTAGGTTAGGTTTTTTTTTTTTTTAAATATAAAGCTCTGTGCTTTACGTCTGCGTCCCTCTGACGTAATCAGAGACTTTGTGCATCGT
>JAATLQ010037874.1:55344-67642 GCA_013421005.1 Heliconius erato x Heliconius himera | reverse complement strand
TATGTAAAAGAGCCACTGTTGAGTTTCTTGCCGGTTCTTCTCAGCAGAACTGCCTTCCGAACCGGTGGTAGCTTCTTTTTTGTTTCCATGTTAATTCGACGATTCAAAAGTGCTTATAAGAGTTTATTTGAATAAGTAATATTTTGAATTTGAATACTTTAATGATTGTATAAATTTATCATATAAAAGTTGCTCATTTGACAGTATGTCCAAATATATATAAATAGACAGTTTCGTTAACCATGATCAGTCGAATAAACTAAACAGAATGTGACGCTGCTCGTTTTATTATTCCCATATTCAAACCACTACTGGAACACGATTCATGTTTTTATTTTAGGCATATATATACATTTATTTAGGCATATATAAACAGAGATACTAGTGATTAGTCACTACATTTTATATTTGTGAGTAATAATGCCTATTAGATTGCCTTTGGTATTGGAATCAAATGTTACTACTGTATTTAAGCAGATTATTGTGTTATCCTTGAGTGGAAATAGAACCCAAATATCATTAGTACATTTAAATATTTAAGTTATATAATCATTGTTGCTTTTTTCTTATCCTTAAAATATTAAAAAATATACAGATAAAGAAAATGAGCCAGTCGTGACACAGAGGCACAGAGTGTGACTGTAAAATCGACTGGTTGTGGGTTCGATCGCCACTCGAGGAAATAAAATTATTACTTACATTTATATTTTCATTTCGTCGCTCTGGTGTCGAGACAAAACACGGCGTTGGGTTCCGCCACTCAACATGCAATGCCTCCAGAACTGTGTTCCTCGGCGGAATGTGGAGAACAGTGTGTCTTAACACTAGGTTCCCTCTGCCTGCCCTGCTGTGTGCGGGATACAGCGTGAAGATGATTGATTTAGATACAGAAAACATTTTAAAAATCAGTTCATTTTCATTCCCATATAGAGAAAGGTGCACAGAAAATCCAATGTCAAAACCCTCTTTACCTAACCGGGATACAGCGCGAAGCTAAAAAAATATAACACTCTCCACTGTATAACAATCGAACCTACAACTATCCCGGCCCCAATCAAGTCCTGCCCAATTACTAATAGAAAAAACACTTGCCAAACACATAAACATTATTACATTCAATTACCCTACATAGAAGTCAGCTTTGGGAAACACACGTTCTAGTTGGTGATTCAATTAGCAAGTTTGCACAGGACTGTACAGCTGTTGGTAAGTTTCAGATGCGAGACAGGAGTGTTACAGGTACTCGAGCGACTTGTTATTGAGTTATATCGATAATGTAATATATTGATTAGTTATTAGACTTCAGCTAAATTGTATGAGGAAATGGTGAGTTGGTGAGGTGTGTTTTTTTAGTTGTGGACAGATTGTTGTGGGTTCGATTTCATTTTTTTTTATTGTCACTTTTCTTCAAATACATATTAAAGTGTTAGCAGAGAGAGTTGAGTGATTAATCAGCTTTGCTGTTAGAGAATTTGTCAGAGAATTGATCGGTTGACCAAACGTTTGATAATTTTTATATATTTAAAGTTATTTTATTTAATTTTCCAGGTCAGATAAGACAAAAGCGCGCGCGGCAATCGGAGAATGAAGTGTATGTCATAAGATAGGCTCTGTTTGCCTATCGCATGTATATGTGTCTGTATATGCTATGTGTAAAAGCGAATTTTTATTTAGTTTCTAATATACTAAATAAAAACGCGTTGGACAAAACAAAGGCCTTATTTAATTACTTTTTTTAGAGAATATCGGTTCACAATTAACACGTTCAGGCAGATTATCTCGGAGTTAACCCGCGGTCAAAGAGTGCTATAAGGATTGCAGAGTTGGTCTCACAAATCCGGATATCAGTCATGTCAATTCTTTTTCCATAAAAATGGCAAAATTTGTTCGGGTTTCCTCTTTAACCAAGTTTCAAACGGCGTAATATATGACGAACCTCATAAACTCTACTCCTCTGACGGTGGTGGTTAGTAAATGATATATACAGTTCTAGCTATAGTACTTAAAAATACTTTATTTATTTTTTTGTCACCGGTAGGTTCAATAAAATTTTGTATTATAAGTATTTGGATGGTTTGCAACGAATTTGCCTACTTACATATTATAATAAAATTATTTTTGATATTAAAATTTAATTTTCTTTTTAAATACCACATAAAGAAGTGGGTTTATTGTTATCACTACTATTATCAACGATAATGAACGTAAAAAAATTAAGCCGCAAGATAATTTTAATAGCATTTTAAACTATTTAACGATTAATTATAATAAAAATGCAGTGAGTTTATAAAAATGCGGTTGTTCCCCGCATTCCGTTCCCATACTTATCCCGTTAGTGTAGCGGATGAGCTTACGTTACATTTCAAGTTTGTAGTATGACCTTATATATGTATATGTTCATATTATCAAAGTCATGCATTATATTATGGACCTCTTTATAAAAAAAGGTGAATTGTTTTGAGCTTTGTTATGTGACTATCGCCTTTTTGAATCTTATTTTGGATTTAGTTTGTATACTTATATATCTTATTATTCTTAGTTTATATTATATATTTTTTTCATAATTTTTCTTAATTAAAATCTTAAATCTATACTTAAATTTAAAATGTTTAAAAAAATATCAGCTTCAAACTGTATCCCGCACGCAACACGGTAGGTAAGGAAGCTAGTGTTAAAACACTGCGTTCCCCATTTTAAAATGCTTAAATTGTACAGAATGGACTGTACCTGCGCAATGGGCACAAATATATATACTATATATATATTTTTATTTAGGTGCGTCAAATGGAGCGTCCATTTGAATTTTTCCGAATATCCATGACAGCTCACTAAACTGAGGATACCAAATGTGCGGCAGTGGCAACTTTCTTAATTATATATAAATGTTATAAAAAAATTAATCGACTTGAAATACCTGTCTCAAGTAGGTAAGTACCTTATTTACCTCATCTATAATATCTTCTCTCCGGAGATATGTGGATACTATATTTTAAAAACTACTGAAATGCTTTCGAGAAAGCTTGATCTGCTCCCTAAGTTTTATACATCTCAAGACGGCTTTTTAATTTCATATAGTTATAAATAAAAATTACAGATTGACTCCAAAATCTGTAATTTTTTATTTTAATTGATAGACGAGCCAGAAAGCCAAAGACAAGATCCTCGTTGATACTCAGCTGCAAAGCCTTAGCTACCGTCGTAGGGTTGCCTCGTTGTCTATGTTTTACCCTATACATTTCGGGGAGTCTGTACTGGATTTGCATAATTTAATTCCTCCAGCCCCTTTTTATCACAGAACTTCTAGGAATACATCTTCACGTCATCCTTACATGATAGAAATTCCTAACATTCGGACGAAATGCTTTGAAGCTACGTTCTTTATCCATTCCTATGACTTACAATATGGGGATCTTTAAAAATAGAGTCAACAGGTACTTACTAGGCAAGCGTGCACCACCGTAGACCGCATTAACTCAGACTTGTAATGCAAACCTACTCAATATTAAAAGAAAAAATACGTTATTGAGGGTCAATCCCTCGTACCGACAAAAATACTAGACGTAGGAATTGTAAAATAAAAAAAAGGAAGGTCACATTTGGCATATAGGTAGGTATATGGGAGGTCTAAGAGAGGATTGCTTTATTCCTATAGGAACGGAAAGAATCGAGATAATCCATTTCACTTATTTAAGTCCACGCAAACA
Source organism: Heliconius erato x Heliconius himera (assembly GCA_013421005.1). Lineage (NCBI taxonomy): Eukaryota > Metazoa > Arthropoda > Insecta > Lepidoptera > Nymphalidae > Heliconius > Heliconius erato x Heliconius himera. The sequence goes on along the minus strand of JAATLQ010037874.1, from coordinate 63,938 downwards.
AAGCAGCGTTGAATTCGAAATGTTTGCGAAAAGTGGGTAGTATATATAAAAAACCGTCGCTGAAACATAAAAAAGAAAAAATAACATCAATTCTAATCCAAACTATAAAACTTTCGTACTTTGTAAGCACAAAAGTTAAAGAAAAATAAAATTTTCTACATATTTGCCGAGCTACAGCGACTGATATTCTTCTACAGATTTTACAGCCATCGAGCCACATCTGCCAACTTTACTTTATGGGCCGTGACAAGGAGCAACCTATTTCGACACTTGTTTTGTATGGAGAAGATCATTTCCTTTACACATCCCGTGTCCAATGTAGCGAAAGATGCAACACTAAATTACATTCAAACCGGAAACTTTTCAATTGACATTGTTTTCTTACAAAAATTGTTATCAGCAAGCGATTTTAATTCGTATTTCTTAAAATTTACGGGTTCTTTTAGTTTGAATTATTAGAATGGATAAGATCCTTTTCTGCTGTTCAGAAAAGTTGTTTAAACAAGCACCTTAGTTGGTACTGTACATGTAGTTTTATGGGTTGATACTACATTTTATTTTATGTATAAATTTTTTAGTCAATTCAAGTTAGGTTTAAGTTTTTAAGAAATATATTGTCATTCTGTATAACTTTGTAAATTTTTGTTTGTTGTATGTACATAAGCATCTAGTATAAAACTGATATCCACCACAGAATGAGGTCTCCCGATCTAATGGACCAGCCAGTTATTCGGATGTATCACCGATCGATAAGCTGATACAAAGAGTGGAGACATTTATGGAAAAGTAGAGCAGGACAGTGGATTTGGAGACCAAAAATGGACCACTAAATGTTAAAAAAAAGTATAATACAAATAATTTGTTATTGTGGAAAAACATCGAACTGTAAACAATCATTTTATATATATATTGTTTAATTTTCTAGAAATTCGGCAACAGACGCTTGTGGCAAAACGCGGCGTTGAGCTTCACCACCCGAAAAGCAATGCCTCGAGAATACAGCAGAAAATGAAAGGAGTGTCTTAACACTATGTTTCTATATACCCTCTGCCTATTCTGCTATGCATGGGATACAGAGTAAAGCAAAACAAAAAAAACAAAAATCTTATAAGTCTAAATAATATGTACATTATACGTCGTTAAAATATTTTACAATACAAAAATGTTTATCAAATGAGAATAAAATAAAAAAATATACAAATAAATCTAGTATTATTTTGTAAAGAGCAAAGCTGAACCAGTTTCAATCTACAGAACAATACACGAACCACCATTAGCCATTTTACAATTAATATTCCAACATAAAAACTCAGCGACATCGCCATTGTTGAAAACATTTTCACTCTCAAAGAAATATTCACAAAGATACCATCATAAATTATATTATCTGAAAATATGAATGATATCAGATTTTACAATAAAAAATATTATTTAAATACAAAATAAAGATTGTTTAGGAAAATACTGCTGTAAACAAATTGTTTCGAACTGCTGAGATGACATTTACAATTTGACGAAAACTAGATTAGATATTTTTAAACATTTTTAAAGTGTTATTACACACTTAGGAAAGGCTTAGTGGTCAGAGCGCCTGGTCGGTTTCCAGGAGGCGCGGGTCCGACTCCCGCTACGTTCAAATTTTTATACGTTTTCTAAATAAGTATTTTTCTTTCCTAAGTGTGGAATAACACTTTAAACATGTTTAAAAATATTTAAAAAAATAGTATTCTCTCTTGCTAAACGATAATTCTTAGTAATTATCTTTGGGTAGCGGAAATTTGTAAAAATCTCCCTACAGAGATACTAACAACATAAATAAGTTGTAACAAGCGTATAAAAATTTCGACGTAGGTTGGCGAGAACGTATGGCTTAGTGGTCAGAGCGCCTGGTCGGTTTCCAGGGGGCGCGGCTTCGAGTCCCGCTACGTTCAAATTTTTATACGTTTTCTAAATAAGTAGATTAGATATTTTTAATTTGAATGATGATTTTTACTCTGACACATTCAATTTAGATTCAAACATCTAAAATCGAAACATTTTTTATTACGGATTTAGTACAGATTACAGTAGTAGGTAGTAGCAATGAAAAAAATAGAAATTGAACCTAAAACAAGACCTAAACGTGGCGATGAGTCACTTAACACACAATATCTAGAAAATTGGGCGGTAAATGGGGGACGGAGTCTTTTAACACTGGGTTGAGGGAACCTGCTATATTCGGGACACACTGTGAGGATTTTTAGAAGTTTTTTTAAAAATATTTTGTTAGTCGGTTGAACCAAACACGCATATTACTAAGACGGAAGAGGCAAGTTAAATCATCGGTTACACCTTTACATTTAATATGACCGAGTGATTACCTCATAGGGTTATAAAATTCTTGTAATCTAATATTATAGGTAGTCCCACGAGATGGATTTCATAGATCAAATAGCGATCTGGACTTAGACATTCCTCCATTTCCCTAACCCTATTAATAGGCTAATAATATGTAATATATTTAGTTTTTTCGATATAATTTTGTATATTAGTTATTAATGCCATCGTGGCGCAATTGGACAGCGTCTTACTGTAGTAGTAGTAACTATAGCAGAACTGAACCCACAACTATTTTACTTATAAAATAGTTGTGGGTTCAGTTCTGCTATGTGACAAAGAGCTAGCTGCTTTATTCTATAATTATTTAAATAAAAATATTAGATATTTATATACTGGTTTAGTTTAGTTGGGCGTAAACAGTATAAGAGAAACTTTGGGTATGTCTAAAATATGAACATTAATATAATAATTGCACTTAAGAAAATTTACACGTCATTATAAAACTGTTATAAAATATAAAATTTAATCTAAATAATTTATTGAGGCTGTTGTGGTGCATGAGGGTATAACTGTAGCGCGACGGTTGTGGGTTTGATCCGCACTCCAGGAATTAATTATTATTTATTAATATTTTAATTTCTTCGCTCTGCCAGCAGGACAAAAGCCCGGCGTTGAAATCCGCCACTTCCACTTCGCAATGCCTCGAAAAATTCAGCAAAAAGGGGATCGGAGTTTCTTAACACTATGTTTCCTCTGCCAGCAATGCGGGATACAGCGTGAAACTGATTTGATTTTCAATTAATTTAATTGATTTTGTAATTGTAAGAAAATGAATTATGATCTCTGATTGTAAATGCGAAGATTAGAATAAGAATGGGTTCGATTTCCACTTATGAGAATGAGTTATTTTCATTTTCTCGTTCTATTAAAAAGACAAAGCGCGGCGTTGAGTTCCGTCACGCGACGCCCTGCCTCTGTGGCTTCAGACGCGGGATGCAGTGTGAAGTTAAGAAAAAGGTAACATAAGATCATAAAACTTAAAAAAACTATATAATAATATTCGTAAGTTTTTATTACTTATTAAAGTTACTACTCTTCAATGTTATTTCCACTATTCTATGCGCGAAGAATTCAAAATTAAGGTGGTCTTTCAAAAGTTTTATGACGTTTGACTTTTTGAACGTGCTTTGATCAGGTAGTGAACTTCTAAACGAGGCAACTTTTTGTATGAAACTTTCATTATTAGAGGTTTCAGTAGTGTTTGGGTAACTGTTGGTTAACTTTTTAACCGCAAATGATACTTTGTACTATTTGAACTTAGTTGGATGGTTATCTTATGGTTGTTTTTGATAACGGTAATGCGTTTAAAATTTTGTTTAGAAATATGAAAGTAAATAATAAGTTTCTATTACACTGACTAAATAAAAACTTATGTTTTTTGTTATGTTTTAATGAGTGAATATGTATCTTTTATATCTTTTTATCTATCTTCATACTATGTATCATATATTGCAAAATAGGCGGAGAGAGGACCTATTGTTAGGACACTCCGTTCCTCAATTTCCGACAAATTTTTGAAAATAAAAAATGCGTGCTGAAAATAATAAATCATTTCCCGAGTGAGAATTGAACCCACAACCGTCGAGATTACAGGCACACGTTGTGCCGTTTCGCAACAACGACCTTAAATACAATATGAAATAATATAATTTTCTATCGAAGTATCAAAGTCAGCTGTGTGAGACTATTCTGGATAAACCCAACCATTACATCAGGTTTGATAAATCCCAAATCCTCGCTAAGAAAAACAGATATATTGCTATTGAAATACAAAAACTATCCTAATTTAATAGAGAAGACGATTGGAACCTTTCAGTTCAGCAAACCAGAGGGCAAAATTACTAAGGTCAGGTTTCAAAAAATATTTAATACTCAATATACACGATTAATCCGGTTAAATAATTTCATTTAACATAATATAATTTTCATATACATATATTTTTGGGTAGTGAACATTGTTTTAATAATTATATATATATTTTTTCATTTAAATCCGTTCAGTGGTTCCGAAAAGTGCAATATTTTTATATAAAATTTAATGTTTGTGTAAACAAATACTCAATTTCGAAAGTTTTAATTATATTATAGACACTAATATTATGGACAAACTTGTTACTTATTCAGACAATTACAACACAAACATTCCCATATTCTATTCATATATATTTTAATTAATAAAACGAACAATAAACTTAGAATAAAATATAAAATATATTCCACCCCCTCGAGTAATAACCTACATTGTGCTATCTAGTACAATCCTGTAAAAAAGATAAACTTTAGAATAGCCCACTCGAGCTCAAGCACACTATCGAGCACTCCAAGCTATACTTACAGACTGGCCGAGCTTTTAAGCTCACGTGCTGTGGTTAGATGAGATCTATTGGCAAGCTTTGAACGTTTTTAAGTGGATCGTGAATAGAAAGTTTTTTTATTATAGTTACACGCGGTTTCCCGCAGATGGGAAGACAGAGGAAACATAGAACCTACAAGTGATAAGACACTCCGTTCCCAATAAGACAATCCCGTTTCCTACTTTCTGGTGAATTCTGGAGGCATTGCGTGTTGAATAGTGGCGGCGGTTTTTTACCTTGTCACCAGAGCGAGGAAATTTAACTATTAAATATTGAATTTCTTCGTGTAGATCAACCGGAAGTACCCTATTAATTTTGATTCTCCTTTATGTTGTCGAAAAACGTTTTGTGCCATATAAATAGGCACATCGTTTTTTAAGTAGATATTGATATACGATTTTTAGAAAATTATGGGGCCGTAGATCTGCGTATTTTATGTGGTAGAGTGGTTTGAATTGCAACTCGATATCTTCAAGCACTCCTGAGATAAAGTCTCTTGACAGAGAGACAGATACACAGACAACAAAATGATCTAATAAAGGTTCCTTTTTTCCTTTGAAGGTACGAAACCCTAAAAAGGATGAAATAATAAAGATGCTTACGATGCAAATAATCTCTTAATTTGTAAACGCAAGTAAGATATTTACTAATTGAGTCTAATGAAGTTTAAATATATAATTATTTTTGTACATTAGAATTTAGTTAGTAGGCAATTTTGTAAATATCATACTATAAATGTCAATTTATAAAATATATATAGAGTAGTCTATTTTATTTTATCTTAAAGCTGTATCCTACACATAGCTGGGTAGGCGGAGGGAACCTGGGAAACTAGTGTTAGGACATTCCGTTCCCATTATGGCACATCCGGTATATCCGTCCTACTTTCCGTTGAATTTTTGAGGCATTGCGTGCCACTCAACGGCAGAACTCAACGTAGGAAATAAACATATTCAATATTTTATTTAATCGAATGGGAATCGAATCCAGAACCTGTCGCGTTTATAGGTGGACATTTGTAAGCACAAATACTATAAACGCTCTAACCTCACGACTGGTCATAAATATTACATTCTATATATTTTTTATTTTCATTTGTTTTACAAATTTGTTGGGATAACAAAAATATCACATATGCAAACGTCAAACTGATAATCTACTCTATTAAGTCGACTAAAAATAGCTTGTTTTTGTTATTAATCAAACCTATATATAAATATAATAAAAAAATCTTTAATAGATTTATTTTCCCTAGCCCGTAGACTGCGAGACATGTGACAAAATATAAGAATAGAATTGAAAATTTTCTATTACTTTTTCTATTATCCATTTTCACTCGATTCTACATCACGTAAGTCACGTATCACGTCTATCATCTGAATGTATAATAATATTGTTATAACTCAGTACGTTTACCCTAGGATTTACATAGGACTCGAAACCAATTGCTTTTGTGTGATTTTCATACTTGCCGAAATAGAAAATCTAGCTTCGTTCTTTCTGTGGAAGGTCACAGTCGATGTATATGTATGTGAGATAATATAAAATTTGACATACAGTTTTTTTATTTAGAAAATTTGTTATGAAAATCAAAATTCAAAACCTAAAATATAAAAAAAAACTGATTATTTAACTAGTTTATATCAGTCACTTGGATTCACCCACTCGAGGCCTTCGTACCACTTTTGGGATTGTAGGTCAGCGGGAAGTACAATTTATAAGAGTGGACAAAATTAAGTTTGCAGTTTGGGCATACTTTGTGTGAAATAAACTACAAATATAAGTTTTGTAAGGCTTTTTTTGTTAAGAAATACCTATAAAGTTTCCTTTATTTGTATTATAAGTTGTCACTTCGTGTTAAATTTCATAACTATGGATTCACGGGAAGTATCCTATAGGTTATTAATACGCAGCTAATTTCATACTAAATTCCGCAAAATCGATGCATAAATGCCCGTATATTTTGATTGTGTTGACTTAGAAACCTGTTTGCTATTTCTGTCCTTCGATGAACCATAGATCTAAATATTAATTTCAGTTTGATGCCTTTACCCATTTATCTTGAGATAAATAATCTCGACAGACTGACAACAAAATGGTCTTATGAGGGTTGAAGTACAGAACCCGAAAAAGTATATTATACATCTCAAAATTGTATTAAATGCGAATCGAACCAACAACATTCATGTATAAAGAGTCTTCTCAACTGGGCAACAATAATATTAAAAGTAAACCAAACAAACAAACAAAACAACTTTACCTGCAACAAACTATTTTTACTTGTGTTTGATACATTTTATTTTGTGGTAACCAAAAAAAAACGCGACGTGTTCCACCCAAGTATTTTCCAAGTTTAAAGATGGTCGAAACTCTTTGTTTTTTAGCCAGCAAACTAACGCGAGGGACAAAGAACGTACGAACAATTGAAGTCGTAACTGTGTGGTACAATGTATAAGAGTTTTATGGTTTTCAAATATTTCTTTATAATTATTTTTAGAAATTTGTTTTTGTGATGACATAAATCATTATAATTTTATACTGACATTTAGTAACTACGACGAGTGAGGAAAAACCAATCACAGTACTTTTTATTTGCAAGGCATATAGAAAATCAAAACAATACGTTCTTCATATTAAAACATTCCTGTTTTCACATTGCAAAATATTTTTTTATTTAGCTGTACTGTAATCGCGACGGTTATTGTCTTTATTCCACTCGGGGAATGGATTATTTAATTTCCACGCTATAGAAACAAGTTCCGCCACTAAGCACTTAATGACTATATTCGAAAAGTCCTTGGGAAACGAAGTGTCTAACACTAGGTTCCCGATGTCCACCCTGCTTTTTGCGGGATACAACGTGAAAATATATTTCATAGAGTAATACCCACAATTTGCCATATAGATCGCCAGATGGCTGGTACAGGGTTATTCTATCTAAACATTTGTTCGTAGTCCTGAATTATTCATCTATACAAAATCACAATATCTATATATGCATTTTTTCTTTATTTAATAAAGTAAGAATAACAATGTAGTGCATTACATAGTTTTGATATGTGACAACTGAGCAAGAGCTTCAAAAATTGCCTTCAAGAATGTTTGAACGTACCTTTCGTTATATCTAGATAGGTTAGAAAGTGTAAGGGAGCATTAAGAGATGATTTCTTGAATTGTAAAAACATTTTTTTTTCATTTATTCCATTTTTTAAAGTCAACAGAAACTAATATAAGGTCGATTAATATCGTTATTTCTTATATTTTAGACTATCGAACATTAAAACCGCGGTGAGCGGTCTCGCACGCTCCGAACAGTCAAAGGAGACTTTAATATGAGTGCTACAGATATTTTTCCACAAAATAAGGATTATTTCAACTTTATTCGAAATTACATTTTATATTTAAATTGTAAATTATACTTTTAACGCTGTTCGTTCGTTTATAATTTAATTTTAAGATTTTATTGCTGGAATTGCTTTAGGATAATATTTTATTTCAGAGTGCTATCCTTTGAAAGCTAAGTTTATAATATTTGAAAAATTGTTAAATATACATTTTTTATCAAAAGAAATTGTAACTAATCTTAGATTTTTTTTACCTTACAAATTGAATTATGGGTTATTTAAAAAAAAATTAAAATTAAATTAGCTTCACGCTGTATCCCGCACACAGCAGGGTAGGCAGAGGGAACCTAGTGTTAAGACACTCCGTTCCCCACTTTCTGCCGAATTCTGGAGGCATTGCGTGTTGAGTGGCAGAACTCAACGCCGCGCTTAACCTCGACACCAGAGCGAAGAAATGGAAATATAAATTTAAGTAAATATTTCATCTCCTCGAGTGGGAATCGAACCCAGAACCAGT